>CAUZXS010005886.1:45000-110000 GCA_963585895.1 Sepioteuthis lessoniana
GACGACGACGACGACGAGTTGTCTCGTCTGTGGCACTAATCTCTTTACTTATTATGACGAGATATCTCGTCCGTCATTCTAAACTTCGTTATACTCCATTTGCCGACGCCTCTTCTAAAAACTGATGCTTTATAGGCACATTAAATAGTATGATTCCTCTTGGGTGCTAAAAAGGGTGGGAGGAAAGACGAGTGACTGCGGTGGAGAGGATGTACATTCGTTCCTAACCCTCAACCGTGAGTTGCACAAGCATTAATTTGACACAGTTTCCTAATTTTGTCCCTTGTCTGGTTTTGTGTTGTTCATTTATTTCACGGCAAATCAACTCCTTATGGGTTATTTAACGCTGAAATTTGATTCATTTTTAAAGGTTTGATTACATCCATTACTGTCTTTACTGTGTCATAGCATTTTTTTTTAAATTACGTTTTATGTGTATATAATCATTTGTTTGCGCACAGTTATATGGTATCAAGTATTCCTATCAAATACAAATAATTTTCAAACAGATTTATTTGAAGGAGCGGGTAATAAAAAAGAAGTGAATCATGAATTGAAAGATCGATACTTATACTATATATATATATAGCCTTTTAGATAGATAGATAGATAGATAGATAGGAGGGTCGACTGAAAAGTTCATAGGTCAACCAAGATACTCTGATGGAGTTTGACCAAATAAGGATTGTTTTTCAACATAGTCTCCCTTGCAATCCATGCACTACTTCTATCGAAGTTGCCGTGCTTGGATCCCATTGGTAAAAAAACTCATCAAAAGCAGATATGATATCATCATATGAGCATTTCAGCCTGTAAATTTTTCAGTCCATCCGAGTAGATGGATTGGTAGAAAGTCAAATAGACAAATTGATATATACATAGATACGACCAAACTGAGATAGATAGATTGAAGACTCCAACTGAACACCCAGTGAGGACCGACTTCACTGTAATTGTAATTGTCTTTGCTCCTATATTGTTTACAGCTTTACAAACAGATTCCAAAAATAATTTTCCTTGATAATTGCCAAATACTCAGCGTTCGTTTGAGTCGATAAAAAAAATTACCAAAGGATATAAAAATGAAAAAATAGAAGGAAATAATAAAGATAAAATAAAATAATCAAACGGGAAGCCCGGATGGTAGTAATTTAGCGTCGTTGTCACCAAGCAGGTGGTTTGTGGGTAAGGAAAAGGATTCACTTTAAAAGATGTACAGGTTTCCCTCGAAATAGGTCGAAAAACAAATTTGTGTATCGAGCAAAAAAAAAAATGGCTTGTCTTTTAGCCGATCAAGATAATGAATGCTAAAGATGTCAGAAGGAATCCAAGATGATGCCAAAAAATCTCTCTCTCTCTCTCTCTCTCTCTCTCTCTCTCTCTCTCTCACACACACACATACACACACCTTCCCCAGTACCAGACAAATCAGGTCCTCATCTCAGTGAACTAAGCTTTCTAAAAATGATAGCACGCCGGCGGCAAAAAAAGTGTTACAGGCATTTTGCATGATATACCATCCCACAGATTTTTTTTCTGGGAACAGTGCCACCATTTCTCTGTTAAAATTGGTTTTCTGTCTTGTGAGGCATTTTCTAATTACTGTGTCATTGCAAACAATTACAGAAAACTGGTTTATTTACTGAATATGTATATATATATATATATATAAATATATATATTTACTGAATATATATTCTCTTGTTATAGCTTGATCTCAATATTCCTATCAATACAAGGTCGGTCGATTAAACGATTATTTGGTTGGCTTTGGTTTCCTTCTTTTGGCATATCAACCTTAGTGGGTTATTCAAAGCAAAAGCAATCCTTGTAGAGGAACAACAGGGAAACTATTTAACACATAGCTGGTAGGGGATAGGAGGGTCCATGCCTTTCCTAAGAGTATTAATCTGAAAGTGAACGTTATAGCGCGACTGGAGTTCGAACTCGCTTACTACGATGTCGCAGTTCAGCACGTTAATCACTACGTCACGGGGACTCACTCGATTAAGCTATGACTGAGTAGACCATTTTCCTATCATTTTACAATCAATTTTATTGCTTGCGTGTCACGGTGTTTCTCTGACGAGGCGTGACCAAAAAGGAAGGTCCTTTTTTTTTTAACTAAGAATTTATATTCTACTTAAAAGCAATTCTAAAATTTTGCTCGTACCATAGGAATTTTTTATCAACTTATGTTATCTCCATTGAGACCTATATTCACTAAAAGTTATATTTATCTAATCCCTTCCCTACGGGGACACGATGCGATACAAGGATATTTTTTCAGCTGGGCTTGGCTGGTTTGAATTCACAGTTTTCTTTCTCTTAAATTAGTTTCTGTACCGAAACTAAAAAAGCTGGTCAACCCTATTATATGGGGAAAAAAAAAAACGCACTTTTGCATTTAGACTTTCAACTGTGTTAAGTTTTACGATGTAACCAGGGGAGTTTTTGTACGCAAGCCGGAAGTGATCAAAAATTAGAAATACGTATAAAACGTTTGATTATTTAATGCTTAACTCTGTTCAAACACACACACACACACACATAAATGCACACATACACACAAAAACACACATACACACACATACACACATACACATACAAACACACATACACATATACACAAACACACTTACACACATACACATACGCATACACACACATACACACATACACATACAAAAACACATACACATACTTATGCACACACATACACACACACACACATACAGAGACTTATATGATTTTTAAGTAAATAGTTTATTGCTAACTTTATCTTTAAACGAGTTAGAGCTCATTTGTTTGCACACAGTTAAATGGATTCAAATTTGCCATCTAACACTAATAATTCCATTTAAAATAAATCATTTTTTGCGCACAAATGGTTTCAAGTATTACTATTTATTGTTTGCACACAGTTAAATGGTTTCAAGTTTCCCAATCTAATTAATATTAATCATATGAAGTATATATATCTAGCATATATATATATATATATATATATATATATACTATCACTGATATTACACACATTTTATCTATAAATAAAGAAAACTGCATTATATATATATATATATATATATATATATATATATATATATGCACTATCACTGATATTATGCACATTTTTTCTATAAATAAAGAAAACTGCATTTTATATATATATATATATATATATGCACTATCACTGATATTTCGGACATTTTATCTATGAATAAAGAAAACTGCATTTTATATATATATATATAGTGGAGGGAGCAAATTTTCTTGGAAGCATATTTCAAGATAACAGACAAACATTTGGAATTGTATGTTCTTCACAACGAAAAAACACACGGTCTACTACAACAACAAATGGAAGGAGATGGCCTTTGAAATATAACACAACACAGGAATCGAATTAATCATCACCTTCGCTCGAAGAAGATCGTCGCAAAGGGTTCTTCATACCAGTATTGCTATTGTTTCTACACAGTTAAATGGTTTCAATTATTGATATCTGACACAATTGATTCTATTCAATATCAATCATTTGCAAACAGTGAAAGTGTCACTATTTAACACTAATTATTCTATTCAACATTATTCATTGATTTGCACACAGTTAAATGGTTGCAAGTATTACTCTTTTAGCGTTTGGTAAAATTGTTATTATTTTTGGCGATAAGGATTATATTTGTTATTGTTTGCGAGGATAGGTTGTAACGTGTGTGTGTGTGTTTATTTACGTTGTTTTCTCGCTAAGTTTGTAAGGCCCTCGCTAATTGTTGCTAATTATATAAAGGAGAAGGTTCAAGATGTCGAAGGAATAGTTTTTATTTGCAACAGGGAAAATAGAGTTTGCTTTTGTGCTGAAAGCCTCGCGGAAAAGGAAAGCTGTAATAAGACAAAATGGAGTTATGAGAAAGTTGAGAGGGCAGCGCGTATCGTTGGACGTGCGAGGGACTGTGTTCGCCGTAGTTTAGCGAAAGTCTTGTTTGCCGTTGGAGGAAATAAACTGTGGAGTCGCAGTGAGTTTTGTGTGTCTGGTGAATTTGGGGAGAGGCGTGCGTTGTCTCCATTAAAGTTGCCCAGAAGTGAAATGAGAGCTAGGTGCCGAGAGCAGGATTAGGCATCGTATCGACATAGCCAATTTTGGGGGTGACATAAAGTTGTTCCTGTGGTGGCGTATTGAATGTATCTAATTCATATTCAACTGATATAGACGCAAGGAATCCATAAATTAGATAGGTTCCCTCAATGTCTCCATGCTGCTGCGGCTATTCAAGAACGGCCAGTGGGACGTCCGCACTGGACGGCGTTGTACAGCCAAAGAGGGTGGGTTTGGCAGCTTACCCAATTTCTGCTGCCCGGGAAAGAGATCTGGGGTGAATAGGATAGGTCATCCTGATTGGGTGAAATTATGCGTCGAATTAAATTGCACGCCAAACCAAAATACCTTCTGCTACACTATTTTACACCAATAATTAATTTTTGGCACTAAGTTAAGAGTTCCAGTTATTGCTTTTAACATTACGCATTCATTTGCACACATTTAAATGATTCCAACTATTGCTATGTATCACTAACAATTCAATTAAAGTCAACCATTTGTTTACACAGTTAATGATCAAACAGTTCTATTTCTAACCATTCAATTTAGCATTCGTCATTTGTTTGCACACGGTCAGAATGGTCTACAGAGTAATGTCAATGAAGGAGTACTCCACATTCCCCAAAGCTCCAGGACTATAGTCCCACTCTCAAATGGTTTAATGTCGTATCTCGCACACTCATTAGGGAGTCTTACTTCTTTGCAGAGATACAGTGGGTGTACTCTATAGTTCCAGCTGATAAGGCCGGCTGTATTTACCATATCAGAAATGAACAATGAATGAAACGTTGATTTTAGTCCAAATCGTTTTCATATCATTCTTGTTCCAGAAATTTCATATTAGTCGAAGCACTTCGGGAATTTTTGTTTTGATATGTTGTCCATGTTTCCAAATCGTAACGCCGATGAAGTTACGCTCTAGGTTTAAATCTATTGGTTAAATACGTTTGTTTAAAATTTTTACGCATTCAATAGGGTCGTATGCAAAAAATAAAGTAAAATAAGATTTTTAAAAAATGAAAAAAAAAGAACCTTTTAAGAGACAACTACACAAAAATGTTAATATGAACGCACGAGGAATGCAATTCCCTAAGATGGAAGTATAAAATAACCCAACATTTGTGTATTTGTAGACTGGCTAATCTTCTCTTGGGTTAGCTCATAACACATGACGCGTCACAATAATTCCTCATTTGCAGCCATTAAGATAGACTTAAATAGGTAAGTATGTGTTTACCCAACCCATCCACCACAAGTAAGGTCAGTTTTTAAGTAAAAAAATTTTGAGGGAATAAAATTTATTATGAAGAGGGTGACACTAAAGCCAAGTTAGTATTTAACTGGGTAATGTTTTTAGGGGGCTTTAGTGTGCAATATTAAACGGAATTTTCAAACCATAAGTTTAAACAGAAAGTTCCGCAGCTTTTTAGTTCGAATATTGATTCGAAAAGATAACACATTTAAAAAGGAACTTTTATACAAAAGAAACAAGAAAGAAAGGGATAGAAAAGATAAAGTGTTGTAAATTTTAGTGCAATTTGCTGGAACTTATCTGAGAGAATGTTCGGGAAACAAAGTTCTTTGAATTTAACTATTTTTCTTTTCTTTTTTTTTTTTTTGTTTTGTTTTGTCGAAATGTTTCAGAGTTCATTAAATCACGTGTCTTCTTTAAAGTTTTTAGCAGAATTCTCAGTTGAATTTTCTTTCAGTTGTTTAACTTGGTAGAATTTCAGTAGTCGACTTTCATTTAATTTTATTTTTATTTCTTGGGAAGGTTCTTGCCTTCACAGTTTTTCGACTATTCAAGAAGCGAGTGATCCTATTTACCAACCCCTCCGCTCGGGCAGGATATGACACAAGGTCAATCTTTAAGCGGAGTTTAACAGGTTTTAATTCAGAGTTTTCCTTCTCCAAGACTAGTTGCCTCACCAAGGCTGAAGAACCTAGTCTGTCCTACTATTTACCCATAGCTGGAGGGAGAATAATTGGATTCATACCTTTCCCAAGGGTATTAGTGCTATGTGAAATGCAATCAGTCTCGTCCAGGATTTGAACTCGTGTCGTCGTGTTCATTTCCTACAAGGATAACTATTACACCACGGGCACCTCCAAAGAAGCGAGTGATGAAACCTTTCTGGAGGCTTAAGTATTGGTGTCTTCCGTTTAGTCCCCAAATTCGTACTTTCGTTTAATTTTGGTTTCATTTCTTGGGAAGTTCCATTCAAGAAGCGAGTGACGAAACCCATCTGCTGGCTATTTTTTCCAGCCTGCTGTTCGGTCCCCGAATTCGTACTAAGGGTTCAATAGTAGTTCTCGACAAAAAGAGGGAGGTAGCTTTTTGGTGTCGCACAGTCTGGGATTATTTCTCCCTTTTCCACTCAGGCTAAATCAAGTGTCGCACGTGGTCAGCTTGATTTTTTTTCTTAGAAATGAATTTTTATATAAGCGGAGTACAATTGGTTTGAATTCCTTTTTCTTTCTCCTAGAACTGCTGCCTAAACAAGGCCAAAGAACCCAGTGTGTTCAACTATTTCACCCATAGCTAGGAAAAAAGATTCCTGTTCAGGCCTTTTCCAAAGGCTTTAGCGTGAAGCGAAACGCAAACAATACTCCTACACACACACACACACGCATACATTCGTCCAAGATTTGAACTCAGCTCGCCGGGTGAGGCGCGACTGACATTAATGATTGTTTTCTGTTTTAAAATCCAGCTATTCTACGATCGTATCTCATTTATCAGATGTTCAGCTTGTTATGACCTTTGCCTTTTCCCGTTTCAAAATGTCTGCGGAACTCGAATAGTTATCGTTTTATCTATGAGTTTAAACTAGGACAGAATGTTGCCAGAAGAGAAAGAAACGCCAATTTGGCATTTGGGAAAGGAATTGCCAACGAGAAAACATTACAGCTATTTCTGAGATAAGGAATCATTATTATCATTATTCCCTGATTTATTTAACACTGGTTTCAGAAATTTCATTTTAATCTGACGTTCCATCACTGAACGCAGCAAATGCTTATATTGTTTTCAGTAAAGCATTTGGCTTGGGTTCAAGACTTCAAGTACTGTTCTTATTAATGTGACCTCAACTAGTTTGTGGCGACACTTCCTCATAGACCCCGTAAGTAAAATGTATAAGTTTATTTTAGCTTCATGTGAAAATTGACTTTCCACTTAACACCCAAAAAGTATTACGGACATATACGGACACACACGGACACTGCTGCTACGCAGACGGACACACGGACACTGACACAGTCACATCGAAATTGTACTCTGCGTTCTAAATGTAACGGTTATCATCGTAAGAAATGGATTCGGTGACCCGAGTTCGAATTCAGGATGAGGTTGTTTGCATTTCACTTCATGCTAATGCCCTCTGGAAAAGTATGAATACATATCTTCTCCCCACCAAAAATGGGGCGTAAAAATAAGGGCAGACTAGGTACTTTAATCTTGGTTTAAGAGAAGGAAAACTCTGAATTTAAATCAGCTGTAATCCGCTCAAAAATTGGTCTCTTGTCACACCCTGTCCGTGGGAGAGGGGTTAGGAAAATATGTACTCTAATAAGGATACAGTATCCCCAATAAAAAAAAGTACACCCCCTGGTATTTTTTAGCGTCTTGAGAAAAACTCTAAAATGCATCTGGTAGTGAGGCTTCAGTTCTGGAGTCCTGGTGAGTGTAGACTCACACTTAAATCGCCATTACTCCCAGATCCGCTCAGAATCAGCATGGTAGTACATGTTAAGGTCTTGTAGCAGAAAGAACTTCGTATTTTTTGTTTGGCGCGTGGATTAATTTGACCGTTATGGTCGTCGCATATTTTCCCCCAATGAGAATGACTAATGCCATTCTGCCCGGGGCAACATAAAAGGCCCCGCTAACCATTTCTCGCCCCCCACTGGCCAGCAGCAGGACAAAGCCAACATGACAGAGCATGAATTCTCTCTCTTCGCTTCCTAGCAGAAAGATGAACCAGCCAACATGAGGGACCACATTCACTCTTCTTCATCTTACATAATTCGAGCAGTCCGCTAAGCATTATGAGGAGAGCACATCCAATTTATGAACCGTTGGTGTCTGGGAAATCATTCTTTCATCATTCATCTTTCCTTCTAAACCAACGGATCCTCGGCGAAACAAAGTGGATATTTTCAACTCCTGGTTTTAACTTCAGCATGTTAATTCCTGTCCTGACAACAGCCTTTAAACTCCTGCTTTGACATTCGGCGTCTTAATACCGGCTCTTCATTTACAACCGTTTCTTCGTCCTGCAACTTACAGCACAAGGGTTATCTTTCTGGCAGTCATTAAACTTCTTGAAACTCCTCAATATTCTCGTCCTCATTCCTGTACTTCTTTTCTCCTTAATGGAACAAGGGACAAACTACAATTTGCCCTTTCATTAAAGTCTCCTCTATCAATAAAGTAAATCTGTTTGAAAATTATTTGTTTTGGATGAGAATACTTGAATCCATATAACTGTGCAAATTGTTTTCTTGGGTAGTTTCTTTGTTTGATAGCATATCAATCTTCGTGGGTTATTTATGGCCAAAATCATCCTTGTAGAAAGACAGTAGTGGTACTATTTAATCCATAGATGGGGAAGGGATTGGGTTTTTTTATACATTTCCCTAAGTGGAGGTGCCCATGGTGTAATGGTTATCATTGTAGGAAATGGACACGGCGACACGAGTTCAAATCCTGGCTGATTGCATTTCGCATAGCATTAATACCCTTGCGAAAGGTATGAATCCTATTATCCTCCCTCCAGCTATGGATAAATAGTAGGGCAGACTAGTTGCCTTGGTGAGGCAACTAGTCTAGGAGAAGGATAACTCTGAATTCAAACCTGTTAAACTTCGCTTAAAAATTGACCTGTGTCATATCCTGCCCAAGTGGGAGGGGATAAATATGATAATCTAACAGTGAACGTTATAACGCCACTTGAGTTTGAACTTGCAATTCAGCATGTCAGCTATTGTGTCAAAGGTATTAACCCCTACTCCAAATTATTTGTATTAAAAATAGTTGAAGCGAGAATTTGAAAAGAAGATAGTTAATTAAAGATAGTAAATAAAAAGGTGGAAAAGAAGAAGGAGAAGGTATAGTCCTATTTACCCAACCAATCCGCTCGGGCAGGATATGACACAGGGTCAATAATTAAATCATACCACCTCTGTTCTTCTATGAGGATGGCTTCTTACCTCACAAATTAAATCATACCACCTCTGCGCTTCTATGAGGATGGCTTCTTACCTCACAAATCAAATCATACAACCTCTGTTCTTTTATGAGGATGGCTTCTTACCTCCCAAATCAAATCATACCACGTCTGTTCTTCTATGAGGATGACTTCTTACATCACAAATTAAATCATACCACCTCTATTCTTCTATGAGGATGGCTTCTTAGCTCACAAATTAAATCATACCACCTCTGTTCTTCTATGATGATAGCTTCTTACGTCACAAATCAAATCATACCACCTCTGTTCTTCTAAGAGGATGGCTTCTTACCTCACAAATTAAATCATACAACCTCAGTTCTTCTATGAGGATGGCTTCTTATCTCCCGAATCAAATCATACAACCTCTGTTCTTCTATGAGGATGACTTCTTACCTCAGAAATTAAATCATACCACCTCTGTTCTTCTATGAGGATGGCTTCTTACCTCACAAATTAAATCATACAACCTCAGTTCTTCTATGAGGATGGCTTCTTAGCTCACAAATTAAATCATACAACTCTGTTCTTCTATGAGGATGACTTCTTACCTCACAAATTAAATCATATAACCTCTGCTCTTCTATGAGGATGGCTTCCTACCTCACAAATTAAATCATACAACCTCTGTTCTTCTATGAGGATGGCTTCTTAGCTAACAAATCAAATATTACCAACTCTATTCTTCTATGAGGATGGCTTCTTACCTCACAAATTAAATCATACAACCTCTGTTCTTCTATGAGGATGACTTCTTACCTCACAAATTAAATCATACCTCTGTTCTTCTATGAGGATGGCTTCTTACCTCACAAATTAAATCATACAACCTCTGTTCTTCTATGAGGATGACTTCTTACCACACAAATTAAATCATACTACCTCGGTTCTTCTATGAGGATGGCTTCTTACCTCACAAATTAAATCATACCACCTCTGTTCTTCTATGAGGATGGCTTCTTACCTCACAAATTAAATCATACAACCTCTGTTCTTCTATGAGGATGACTTCTTACCACACAAATTAAATCATACTACCTCGGTTCTTCTATGAGGATGGCTTCTTACCTCACAAATTAAATCATACCACCTCTGTTCTTCTATGAGGATGGCTTCTTACCTCACAAATTAAATCATACAACCTCTGTTCTTCTATGAGGATGACTTCTTACCTCACAAATTAAATCATACCACCTCTGTTCTTCTATGAGGATGGCTTCTTACGTCACAAATTAAATCATACCACCTCTGTTCTTCTATGAGGATGGCTTCTTAGCTCACAAATTAAATCATACCACCTCTGTTCTTCTATGAGGATGGCTTCTTAGCTCACAAATTAAATCATACCACCTCTGTTCTTCTATGAGGATGACTTCTTACCTCACAAATCAAATCATACTACCTCTGTTCTTCTATGAGGATGACTTCTTACCTCACAAATCAAATCATACTACCTCTGTTCTTCTATGAGGATGACTTCTTACCTCACAAATTAAATCATACCACCTCTGCTCTTCTATGAGGATGGCTTCTTACCTTACAAATCAAATCATACTACCTCTGTTCTTCTATGAGGATGACTTCTTACCTCACAAATCAAATCATACCACCTCTGCTCTTCTATGAGGATGGCTTCTTACCTCACAAATTAAATCATACCACCTCTGTTCTTCTATGAGGATGGCTTTGGCATTAAATAACCCATGAAGATTGATGCACCATTAAACAAAGAAACTGGAAGAAACTAAAAATTTTTTAAAAAATTAGAAGTTCATAATTAGTCTCTTGTCTGTATGTTATCGTCACATGTGTTGTCAATAGGAGACATGTTTTTTTTCAACAGTTTCTTTTTTTTTCTTTATTGGAAATTTTCCTCTGGTATGTTAGGTCATCAAATCGAGGTTTTTCAGAAGATTAGACTCTAAGAGATATGGGGTATTTATCACACTGGCCTCGTTAGATTAAGACAAAATAAGAGAAAATGGATATATGGAAAAAACAGGAGTGTTTCGAGGCTATGGTAAAAAATCACTTGACTTTTATTAAATATAGCATATCTTTCTATCTGTGTGTGTGCATAATTGTCTGTATGTATATGCGTATATGTGTATGTATGTGAGCTTGTGTTTATGTGTGTGTGTGTGTATGTGTGCGTGTGTGTTATATATTGGTGGTGTTAGTGTCAAGATAAACGAGCAATCGATTAAAATGAGAATGGAAAGGGAAGAAAAAAACATACTAATATCACAGCTGTCATAAGAGAATCTGTTTACTGAAAAAAAGTGAAATGTTTTGTGTATATATATATATATATATACATTCAAGTGTGTGTGTATATGTGTATATATATGTATATGTGTATGTATGTGTATATACATATATGTGTGTGTGTTTGTGTGTATCTCCCTCTCTCTCTCTCTGTATACATATATATGTATATATGTGTGAGTATGTGTGTGTGTTTATATATATATATATATATATATATATATATATATTAGGATAGCATAGTTACTTGTCTATGCAATCATCTTAGTCTGGTAATCATATCGGTGAAAAACTGAAAGTCACCAAATGCTATTTTCTGTGTGTCAATGCTATCCAAACTTAAATCTGCATGTTCTCTCTCACCAATATTTAGAAGTCTTTATATATAAATATAGCACACTGCATTATCAATTATATATATATATATATATATATATATATATATATATATATATGTACTCACATATATGTCAAGCATTATATATATACACATATCTGTCTGTCTAACTTTACACACACACACACACACACACACATGTATACTTGCAGATATCTATATATGCATATATATACGCACACATTTATATATGCCATTACACACACACACACACACACACTCACATATATATATATACATATGTACATACACACACACACATATATATCCTGTACATGCACAAATATATATATGTATATATATATATATACACACACATATCTGTATATACATATTTATGTATGTATATATACATGCATGTACACACACACACACACACATACATATATATATATATACATATGCATACATATTTACATATATACACACACACACATTCAAATATATAGGGCTGGCAGAAAGATCTTTTGAGTTAAAAATGTAACAAAAAAGACAACATAACTCCTATTCCAAATTCAATTTTACAATAAGAAGGAACAATTTTAAATGTGGGGGTTCATTTTGCAGGACCTTATATATATATGTATATATATATATATATATACTGAGAGGGTTACATAGATAGATTGATGGATAGAAACAGTTCTTTAATACTTCAGCAAATAATAAACTCAAGAAATTCATATAAAATCTTTATATTAAAAAAAGACCTCAAAACACTCATCCTATAAGCATAATTTATGCTTAGAAGAGAAAATATATATATTGAAATATTTGAATGGAAATTTACAAAATCATCATCATCATGTCGTGCTGGAAGCACAGATATCCCTGACCCTCTCTCGCCACTTTTCCCTATCGTTCATCGCCTCAGGCAGGTCTTCTGGACAACATCCCGTATCCTCACATAGTTGCTGAATGTGTGTTCGTGCTGGTCGTCCTGCTTTTGCACGACCATGTGTGGGGGTCCATTAGAGTATATCACTTATGAGTTCGTCCCTGCTTCTCCAGAAGTGTCCTGCATGTCTGGTTCGTCTAACTTGAATAGTTTTCGTGATAGGAGGCAGGTAGCCGTACAGTTGGTGTCTTGTTGGTGGGTGTTGCCGCCAGGACTTGTTCAAGATTGCTCGCAGCATTTTTGTGTAATTGCTGTCTAGCTTCTTCTCCAGCCGTTTTGTTAGAGTCCATGTAGTGCATCCATATAGCAGTATCGATGCATGTTGACTTAGAAATAAATTCTCAGTATAATTTAACTTGATATATTAATAATATCAAATATATTTTTAAAAAAAGAAGTAAAGTTGGTAACCTTCGTCGAGGGCTCCCTTTTCAATAGCTACTACACCAAAGTGTAGGGGAGGGCACTACTCATTTCACTGGATTGCTCCACTTTACACTTGATCCTTCCCATATAATGCTGAGTGTTAAGCAAAGCGGCATCAAGTACCATTTTTAAGTCTTTAGTATGACTCAACCTGGGATTGAACCCTGGTCTCCCGACTATTGGCAAACATTCTAACAACCATTAATTAAGTGGTTTATATATTTTTAATTCTATGTATTGGAATATTGGTCCATAATTAAAAAAAAAATAGATGAAGTAATCGATAATTTAAAATAGATTTATTTAATAAAGTATACAATTGAATTTAACAGATGAAGTATAAATATACGTTTTTATGAAAATCTTTATACTGATTGATATAGCCTTATAACAAGAAGGAACTATCCTTGTACTACGCTGTTTTCATGACACCATTTTCATAACACCATTTTTCTAAATATTTAAACAATATTTAGGAAACTATGTTTAATTTAATTATATTATAAGTTAGAAATTATTACTTACATTGATAAAATATCTATTACATATTGCTTATTACAATTAACTTAACATTCAATTTGTTAATTTCTTCCAAATATAAATTAAAAATTTTTACGATAATTCTAATAATTAGAAAATATATCAGAATTGAATTATTATTTCCTGATAACACAAATTATATTATTTAATATCTATAATACATAATAGTTTCAAAGGAAGTATGAAAGCATATTTTATCTATAATTTTAAATAAGTCACATGACACTATTTAATTTTTCCGGAATTGTTTTTTTTTCATTTTCAGAAGCATCTTAATTAGGGGCAACAGTTTTTTTTTGTTTTTTTTAAAGGAATGTTTAATTATTGTTTAGATGATAATAAATATAATATCTCCACCATAAAATATTTTTCTTGATTAAAAAATATGATAAAAAATATATGAAAAATTATTTAATAAAAATTAGAAAATTAAAAGTTTTTTCAAATCCTATTCTCGCAAGGTGAAATATAAGAACAACCAAATAAAAAAATTTTTTTTATGTAACATCTGATGATGGTCATCACAACCAGAAATAAATTTACAATGACATCAAAGAAGTGAATTTTTTTCTTTTTGTTTTTATATAAATAGATTATTTTGGCTCTGCACATTGAGTGTTGATGTGTTTTTCATCCAAAATTAAGTATACATCGATAGCCATTGACATAGAGCACTCAAATTGAATACTTCTACCCCTTGGATTTTCTCCTTGTATTATAAAAGGATATATATATATATATATATATGTATATATATATATATATATATATATATATATCTTATTCTCTTCACCTATTTCCCTTTGTCTCTCTCTCTCTCTCTCTATCTCATACTCTTCCCAACCGTCTCTTTCACTCTCTCTTTGTCACATTCTGTTCAACCTGTTTCTCTACCGCATTCAATTCATCTATCTCCTTTTGTTAACTCTTGGTCTCATTCTAATAAAATAGATAGATAGATTGATAGGAAGAGGCTGAGATAGATAGATAGATAGATTGAAATAAAGAGGAACAGACTATGATAGATAGATAGATAGATAGATAGATAGATAGATAGATAGATATGAACAGACTTAGATAGATAGATAGATAGATAGATAGATAGATAGATAGATATGAACAGACATAGATAGATAGATAGATAGATAGATAGATATGAACAAACTTAGATAGATAGATAGATAGATAGATAGATAGATAGATAGATAGATTGAAATAAAGAGGAACAGACTATGATAGATAGATAGATAGATAGATAGATAGATAGATAGATAGAAATAAAGAGGAATAGACTATGATAGATAGATAGATAGATAGATAGATAGATAGATAGATAGATTGAAATAAAGAGGAACAGACTATGATAGATAGATAGATAGATAGATAGATAGATAGATAGATAGATAGATTAAAATAAAGAGGAACAGACTATGATAGATAGATAGATAGATAGATAGATAGATAGATAGATATGAACAGACTTAGATAGATAGATAGATAGGTAGATTGAAATAAAGAGGAACAGACTATGATAGATAGATAGATAGATAGATAGATATGAACAGACTTAGATAGATAGATAGATAGATAGATTGAAATAAAGAGGAACAGACTATGATAGATAGATAGATAGATAGATAGATAGATAGATAGATAGATAGATAGATAGATTTGGAATTGGGTTAAAAAAGCTGCGAAAACCTCATGGAAAATTAAAATATGTGAAAGATCTATTCTTTGACGATGATAATTGCAAAATGAAATTTCTGGAAAGTCAAATAGAAAGTTGGCGACCGTAGTTGAAGGTGGCCAGAAAACTCCCTTTTCAATAGCTACTACACCAAGGTGTAAGGGAGGGCACTACTCCTTTCCCAGGATTGCTTCATTTTTCCCTTGATACATACTTTATATTACTGAGTGTTAAGCAAGGAGGTATCAAGTACCATTTTTAGAGTCCTTGATATGACATGACCTGGGATTGAACCCAGGTCTCCTGGACCATTGGTGAACACTCTACCCACTTGGCCAATGAGAATTCTTGTTAAGTAAAACAAATTGAGTCTCTGCCAAGAGTTTATTTTTCTTTTCTTTCTTTTCTTTTTTTTTTTCCTTTTTTTTATTTCCTTTTCATTTGGTAACGACCTTTCTATGTTGTCATAGTTGAGAGTGTCTCATCTGGAAAGACAATATTGTCTTGAAGAATGACATCAATGCAAACAGGTGGATCGAAGATGATGTTCTTTTGTTTACTAAGTAAACACAATGGCATCAAAGGAAGAAGAAGAAGAAGAAGAAGAAGAAGAAGAAGAAGAAGAAGAAGAAGAAGAAGAAGCTCTTTGGTGGAATTTTCTCTTTCTTTTTTTCCTTTTTTTTTTTTTGCGTTGCTAGAAAAGAGAAATTGTCAGGTATGAAGAAGCTGCAGGTCTCTGTGATTGCACAAAGAGATAAGTAAATATACACTTGTATATAAATCCATCCAGACAGGGAAGATATTGTATATATATATATATATATATGTATGTGTGTGTGTGTGTGTATGTATGTGTGTGTGTGTGTAGAATCAAATGTATATAACAGGTGAAATTCTTGGCCAAACAAGAGCATGTTATAATTATTTACTAAGCTTGTCTGGCACAAGACCAATAGTATAGAACACCCAGTGATAATTAAATTCACAATTTGATTATAGAATGTACAACTTATTGATATTACTCCACAGTTTGATACCATTACAATAGTATACGAGATGTATATATATATATGTGTGTGGTTTTGTGTGTGTGTGTATGTATGTATTAACCAAAAACCATTTTACTACAACTGCCTGTCAAATGGTTCTATTTGACCCATAGATAGAACCCTATCACATGCTACCAATCTGGGCCTGAGTTGACCTGGGATCGATAGCGATGAAGGAGTACTCTGCATTTCCCAAAGCTCCAGCATTACTGGAGTCAAAGCATCAGATTGTTTTTGTGCCATATCCAGGACACTGGTTGAGGGGGAGGTGTCTTACCATTCTGCAGAGATGCAGTTGGTATATTCAACAGCCCCAGTCAACTGGGCTGGGTATTTTTGCATTACTAGGTGGGAGTAATTTACATAGGAGTATTATTTGGGGGCGGTAAAAGCCATTCAAGTGTTTGGGGTAAGGAAACATTACTTACTTTGGGCATCCAGAATCTGTTTTTGCTATGGAAAGAAAGATTAAGTCATTTTTATTTTAATGCTATGACTTTATTTATTCATATATAAAGTAAAAAGTAATGTTGGCGACCATAGTCAAGGGTGACCAGAATGCTCTCTTTTCAATAGCTACTACACCCAGGTGTAGGGAAGGGCACTACTCCTTTCCCTGGATTGCTCCACTTTACCCTTGATACATACCTTATATTGCTGAGTGTTAAGCAAGGAGATATCAAGTACCATTTTTAAAGTCTCTGGTATGACACGACCTGGGATTGAACTCAGGTCTCCCAGACCATTGGCAAATATTCTATCTACTAGGCCAATGAGCCGGTCTTGGGTTGGTGTATGAGTAAGCCAGGTTTCGATCCCAGCTTCGAGAATCTCACATGCTTAGCCACACTGAAGAGTTGTGATACAATGAAACAGTCTGTCTGTGGATAACTATATATATGTATATATATTTATGTATACAAAACAAAAGGCAAATAAATAAATTGTGTGAGAAAAGGTACAACTTTTAAAGAAATTATTGATTTGAATTTTGAACCCAGAACTTGACACAAGTTGAAAAGAATTTGAAAAATTGAAAGGATTAGCAGCAGATAATAATCGGCCATATTGATTTTTAACAATTCTGTGAATGGAAGAAATGTTCTGATTGTTTTTTAATTTTATTTTCTTCAAATCTGCCAGTCAAACATGACTGGAAGTGTAAGATTTAGCCGAGAAAAGAATAATTTTTATTTCGCACGAGATTCTAGCACAATTTAATCACATCCGTGACAGATAAATTATTAAATGTATTATTTGAACTGACATCTTCATCTTTGTTGTTTTGATTACTCTATCTTGGCTGATGCATTCTCTGGTTTAATTTGTGGAATTATTATTATCATTCCTTGTATTATTTGGTTTGGTTTGGTTTGGTGGGTTTTATGGCATATCAACCTTTGTAGGTTATTTAATGCCAAATCCATTTTCATGTAAATAATCTTTTCTATTTAAAACAATTCAGTTTAGCATAAGTACACAGTTTAATGGTCAAAACATTTCCATTTCAAACTATTCAAGCAGTTATATATAACAATTCAGTTAAGTGTAAATACAATTTTAATGTCAAAAAACAGTTCTATTTGAAATAATTCAGTTAAGCAAAAGCACGCAGTTAAAATGTGAGTACAGTTTAATTGTCAAAAACATTTCTATTTCAAGCTATTCAGTTTACTCAAACAATTCAGTTTAGCATAAGAATGCTGTTAGTTCTATTTAACCCATAGATAGGTCCCTTATCAGGTGCTACCACTCCAGGCCAGAGTGGACCTGGGAGCGATGGCAATGAAGGGGTACTCCGCATTCCCCAAAGCTCCAGAAATGCTGGAACCTCATCATCAGATTGTTTAGTGTCATATACAGGACACTCGTTGGGGGGGGTCTTACTCCTCTGCAGAGGTGCAGTCAGTGTATTCTACAGCCCCAGCTAACTGGGCAACTTGTATTATTTAGATTGATATCCTTATCTTGTTTTTATCATGACATTTTCACTCTCTTTCTATTGTTTTCCTGGGAGGAATCCCAATGGTGCTAATGTGCTGAACTACAAGATCTTAGTAAGTGAGTTCAAACTCCAGTCACTCTGTTACATTCACTTTCAGGCTTGAAAAAGGTATGAAATCTCTCATCCTCCCAGTTATGGATTGAATAGTACCACAACTGTCCTTCTACAAGGATGGCTTTGACATTAAATAACCCATAAAGGTTGATATGCTATAAAACAAAGAAATGAAACCAAAAACTGTATAGCTGTACGCAAACAAATGATTATTATTAAACCAAAATAATTACTCAAAACTATAAAATTATTTGTATTAAATAGGAGTACTTGAAACCATACAACTGTGTGCAAATTATTTGTATTAGATAGGAATACTTGTAACCATACAACTGTGTGCAAAATATTTGTATTAGATAGGAATACTTAATGTATTACAGTGTGCAAAAAGCAATAAAAAAAAACTGCTCAAAAAATTTAAATATCAATATACAATGAATGATATTCTCTAACCTATAGGCATGAAATAACCCTAAACAGGTTGTCATGCTATTAATATCAATAATTATTTTTGGGCAATACTATAGGTTGCTCAGATTCAAAAGAATAATGGTGTTACTCAAGAGCACGGATAGGTTCACAATTATTTTTTTAAAAAGTCTCAAAATAAAAGAACCGTTTTATCCAAATCTCAAGAAAATATCTTCTCTTGTAGGCCGTATCACTTCTGCTAAGACGAGAAAGAAAAAAAGAAATTTGATGGGTTTTTTTTTGTTTTTTATCAGCCAATGAGAGGATAGGAAATAAATGTTCACACGATCTTTGGATAGTTTTTTTTACAAACACACAAACAAGTTATATATATATATATATATATATATATATATATATATATATATATATATATATATACATATATATATATATATATATATATATGTATATACACACACACACATACAAGCTATTGCATATATGCAAACAAAAGTTATTATATATATATATATATATATATGATATTATATGTATATATACACACACACAAGCTATTATATATATATATATATATATATATACAAGTTATTATATATATATATACATACACTAAAAAACGTTTATATATATATATATATATATATATATATATATATATATATATACACACACATGCATTCAAACTATTATATATATGTATATATCTGTACAGTGTACACATGCAAGCTCTTAAAACTATTTTTTTTACAAACACACAAACAATTTATATATATGTGTGTGTGTGTGTGTGTGTGTGTGTGTGTGTGTGTGTGTGTGTGTGTGTGTTGCCTTCAATAGGTTTCCAGACTTTTTTTGTACAGGCATTTAAAATTGTTGTAGACTCCTGAAAATTCACTATATTGTTGCTATACATCTTATAAGATGACAGATCAATTTTTATGATTTCAGGTTCGAATCAACAGCTACATTAGGAATTCGAATACACCCTTCTAAAGCCTGATTGTCGGTGAATTTCAAAAATGTAATCTGGACGTGAGGACACTTTAGAAGAACGATATGCAATAAAATTCTGTTTTAAACTTGGAAAAAAATGCCACAGAAACGTATGGAATGCTTCAGACTGCTTTTGGAGCATCTTGCATGAATCGAGCATGAGTTTTTGAGTGGTATAAGAGATTCAAGGAAGGCAGGGAGTCCATGAAGGATGATGAGAGGTGTGGGAGGAGTAAGGAAGTCAATACACCAGAGTTGATTGGCCAGAGGTTTAGGGTTAGGGTTACTATGTTGAGATTTTAAGGGAGTTCAGGAAGAGATTCTGTTAGAAGAGGCCAGCACTCTTCGAATCGGGTCAGTGGTATTTCAAGCAGGACAATGCACTAGACCACAACTCCATCCTTGTCACAGACTATTTGACCAACATGGGCATCAAAACAGTTCATCAAGACTTTTGGTTATTCCCTAAGCTCAGAGGCTGTCATTATGAGACAATTGAGGGGATGAAAGAGGCTGTGATGAAGGTCATTGAGACACTCACACAAGAGGACTTCCATGGGGCCTTCCAGGAGTTGTTGGAATGGTACAACAAGTGTACTGCAGCCGGAGGAGATTACTTCGAAGGGGGCTAGAGTTTCATGTGTGTACTATCAATAAAAGTGCCCATACGAAAAAAGTCTGGAAACTTATTTAATGATCCTCATATATGTAAACACACAGAGAAACTATTATATATATATATATATACGCTCACATGTGTACAAGCTATTATACCTATATATATATATATATATATATCAGTACAGTGTACACATGCAAGCTCTTAAAATTATTATTTACTTAAAAAATTAGAATTGCTTTAAAAGGAATTAAATATCAACTGATTTGTTCTGATGTGTATAAGAGCTATTTGATAATGAAAATGGGTGAAATTCTCTATTGACTTGTTGCTGAATAAATTCTTTTTTTCTTTTTCTTCTTTCTTTCTTTTTTTTTTTTTTTTTTTGGTTTAGCCAATGAAAAGGCAGAAATGAAGGCATTTTTTGCCTTCTTTTTTTTAGTCAATAGAATTAGTGGAGGAGTAGGAAGAGGCCAGTTTCTTTTTTAACCAATAAAATGTCAGAATACAAGGATTGCTGATGATAGCTGATAAAAGATGTTGCCATCCTCTCAGGTATGCAATGTCATCGAACATCAGCACTGACCAAGCTTAGGGAGAAAAAGTAGTTGAAGGGGAGGTGAAGTAAATAAAAAAGAAAGAAGAAAAAAATCATATTGAATGAAAAATATCAGATAAATTTTATTTCTTATTCTGAAAATACCTACATACTGAATTATAAATGAATTTTTTTAAATAAAAGAAAATCCTTCGCACATGCATGTTCATACCAACACACACACACACACACACACACAAATATATGCACATGCACACACACTCACACATACACATACACACACACACACAAATGCATACACACACATACAAATAGATACTCACACACATATACAAATATCCTATTTACCAACCCCTCCGCTCGGGCAGGATATGACACAAGGTCAATTTTTAAGCAGAGTTTAACAGGTTTTAATTCAGAGTTTTCCTTCTCCTAGACTAGTTGCCTAACCAAGGCTGAAGAACTCAGTCTGCCCTACTATTTACCCATAGCTGGAGGGAGAATAAATGGATTCATACTTTTCCCAAGGGTATTAGTGCTATGGGAAATGCAATCAGTCTCGTCCAGGATTTGAACACACATATACAAATATACACACGCAAATACAAGTACCGACACGCACATACACACACACACAAATACATGCAGATATATATACATGCACAAATACATACACATACACACAAATACATACACATACATACACATACATACAAATACATACACATACAAATACATGCACACATTTACACACAGGCAAACACACACAAATACACTCACACATACAAATACACACGCACACATACAAACACACGCAAAGACACACAAATACATACACACACAAATACATACACGTATAAGAGGAGTACTTAGTGTAACAGTTATCATTGTAGGAAATACAATTGGCGACCTGAGTTCAAAACCTAGATGAGGCTGTTTGCGTTTTCCTTCAAGCTAATGCCCTTAGGAAATGCATGAATCCCTCTGTTCTCCAACCACCTATGGGTGAATAGGAGGTCAGACTGTGTTCTTTAATCTTGGTTAGGCAACTAGTCTAGAAGAAGGAAGACTCTAAATTCAAACCAGGTGTACTTCACTTAAAAATTGACCTATCGTCACTTCCTGCCCATGGTGGAGGGGTTGGATAAATCCAAACATAGATATACATAAATGCATACGCATACATGTTTGCATATATAAATACATACACATACTTCTCTCGTGGTCAAATCACACTGAAAACATTGATCTGTACTTGATCATTGATGTTAAGTAACAATTTAGTTTTGATTCCAGTTCCTACAAAACCAACAACTTTCATAATTCGATGGAATAATTATGATATGTCATCTCAGAATTTTACATAACATGAGAGAAGACTGTAGATTTGGCTCGGTTTGTTTTTATAGTGTATTGACCCTTGTATATCATTTACATAACAGAATGGCAACCATCAAGTCCTAATCTGAATCCGATCAAATATTCATGGTAAATTGTGAAGATGAAATTATATAAAAATGGTAAATAATATAACAGCAAAGTAGACCAATGGGAAAAAATTAAAACAACTAAAATAAAGATAAAAATTAACAAAATCAATGGCTAATAGATTACTGACCGTTACTGAGTAGAAAAGTCACTATATTAAAATAACATCATCATCATGTCATGCCGCCAGCATGGATATCCCTGACCCTCTCTCGCCATTCTCCCTATCGTTCATTGCTTCTGGCTGGTCTTCAGGGCTACATCCCGTACCCTCACAGAACTGCTGTATGTATGTTCAAGCTGGTCGTCCTGCTTTTGCTTGGAGTACATCACTTATGAGCTCGTCCCTGCTTCTCCAGCAGTGTCCTGCATGTCTGGTTTGTCTAATTTGGATTGACTTTTCTAAAGAAATCTTTACAGATGAATCTTGAGTGACATTTAATGGAACTAATAGATGAGTCAAAAGATGGATTTCATCCAATTCAGACATGCCTGTGGCAAAATGAAAGTAACAAGGAGGCAGTAGTGTGATGATATGGGCTTGAGTTGTCAACCAAAACATTACGGGATCATTCAAAGTCAATGAAGGAGTCAAAATGAACAGTGCTAACAATTGCAATTTTATGAACAAGACTTTCTTTGCATGGTACAAGTCTCAATCTTGCAGTTTCAAAGTGAAGCGTTCTTTCTCAGTGTATCAAAGTTTGATCATGAATTCTTGGAGCATAAAAGATTTACTGAAGAGAAGATAATAGAATGGCAACCATCAAGTCCTAATCTGAATCCGATCAAATATTCATGGTCAATTGTGAAGATGAAATTATATAAAAATGGCAAATAATATAACAGCAAAGTAGACCAATGGGAAAAAATTAAAACAACAAAAATAAAGATAAAAATTAACAAAATTAATGGCTAATAGATTACTGGCCGTTATTGAGTTGAAGAGTCACTATATTAAAATATAAAACATTCAAAGACTTATCATATGTGTTTGTTATTAGTTATTATTGGTGTTCATTAATTTTTAATGATTTCATTACCTTTTTATTCAAGTAAAATATAAGAAGTTGGTTTTCTCTTCTGACAAAAGTTCTTTTTTAAAATACATAAAAAAAACTTAAATAAAACATGTTGATACCACCTAAAATCTTAATTCTGGCTTTGTTTTCTCATCTGAATTGATTGTTTAACATTTGACAGGTTTTTTTCAAACCAAATTTGAATTATTGTACGATGTGTGATTTGTTTAACAACTTTAGACAGGGTGAACATGAAATACAAAAAACTGCATTTTGTAGAATTGTTCATCTCCCTTGGAGAATACTGTCAATGTGACTGAAAAATATCACCCAAAAGAGGCTGCAAAATACATCAATACTTATAATCACTACCTTCCCTTCCCTTAAGCTAGGTCTTGGGTTTTGACCTGGTAAAGGATTGTAAAAAAACCTGAAAGTAAAGCGGAAAATTTAATGTTGTTTTTATTAATAATAATAATAATAATAATAATAATAATAATAATAATAATAATAATAATAATAAGCATCTGTTCAACTAAGACTGCATCCATTTTTGCCCAATTTCAACCAAGTTTTCAGTAATTGTTAGAGCCATCCATGAAAAGATTTTAAACTGTATTCAACCAAGATCATTTTATTCCTTATCATGTACTGGGTCATCCAATAAATAAGGTGAATTTTGCTTAAGGAGTTGGCAATATGGAGGCACTGTTTACAGTTGCGCCTTTTCCGAGAAAATCGATAATCATGGGTTCTTTCATGTCCCAGAAGACTGTCAGCCTGTCCTTCTTTACTGATAGTTGCATGTGGAACTTTTTCTTTACTAGAGAGTAAATGTGTTTCCCCTATTTTCTACACTGTCTTTTTGACTGAGAATTTTTAGTGGCAAAGGTATGTTTAGCCCTTTTGTAAAGAGTTCTTTTTGACTAAAATATGCTTCTATGAACAACTCACACATTCTTCTATAAATTTCACATAGTTCGAACGACTCAGTCACCAAAAATCAAAGACAGACCTTTATTCAAGTGCAAAGCAGTCTCTTTGATTAGCCTCAAAAGAAATATTTTTGTAAGATTAAAATGATTCTTGCTATAAACCAATTCCAAAATATGCAGGATTTACATTTATAGAAAAAATTTTTAAGAAAAATGTATTTTGCTAATATATAAATAAATTCTCCTTATTTATTGAATGACCCTTGTTTATTTAACAGTTCAAAAAAGACCAAAAATGTTCTGCCATTCATCAACTGATCCTCATATGTATTGCAGATCAACTCCTTAATAAAAAAAAAATTCCCCTTGTTTATTGAATGACATTCATTTATATGAAAATAGTTCCCTCCACAAACAAAAAATTCCCCTTATTAACAAAATGATCCTCAAATATATAATAGGCCCCTCCCCAATTAAAAAAATTCCCCTTGTTTATTGAATGACATTCATTTATATGAAAATAGTTCCCTCCACAAACAAAAAATTCCCCTTATTAACAAAATGATCCTCAAATATATAATAGGCCCCTCCCCAATTAAAAAAATTCCCCTTGTTTATTGAATGACATTCATTTATATGAAAATAGTTCCCTCCACAAACAAAAAATTCCCCTTATTAACAAAATGATCCTCAAATATATAATAGGCCCCTCCCCAATTAAAAAAATTCCCCTTGTTTATTGAATGACATTCATTTATATGAAAATAGTTCCCTCCACAAACAAAAAATTCCCCTTATTAACAAAATGATCCTCAAATATATAATAGGCCCCTCCCCAATTAAAAAAATTCCCCTTGTTTATTGAATGACATTCATTTATATGAAAATAGTTCCCTCCACAAACAAAAAATTCCCCTTATTAACAAAATGATCCTCAAATATATAATAGGCCCCTCCCCAATTAAAAAAATTCCCCTTGTTTATTGAATGACATTCATTTATATGAAAATAGTTCCCTCCACAAACAAAAAATTCCCCTTATTAACAAAATGATCCTCAAATATATAATAGGCCCCTCCCCAATTAAAAAAATTCCCCTTATCTACAGAATGATTGCTGAATACATGAGAGGTCTCTTCTCAATCAAAAAAAATCCCCTTTATGTGTGGAATATTCCTCTAATACATAATAGTTCTCTCCTCAAACAAAAAATTCCCCTTATTTTATGGAATGAACCAAAAATAAATAATAGGTCCCTCATCAATAAAAAAAATTCCCCCTATTTACAGAAAGATCCTTGAAAACACAATAGGTTCCTCCTCAATCAAATTGTCTGTATTTTACAGAATAGTCCACAAATACTTAATTCGTCCCCACCTTAATCAAAAAAATTCCCCTCATTTTACAGAATGATCCTCAAATACGCAATAGATTCCTCCTCAATCAAAAAAACTTGCCCTTAATTTTCAGAATGAACCACGAATAAATAATAGGTCCCCGCTCAATCAAAAAAACTCCCCTTATTTTTACAGAATTATCCTAGAATACATAATAGGTCCCCACCTCATTAAAAAATTGCCCTTAATTTACAGAATGATTTACGAATACATAATAAGTCCCTCCACAATAAAAAAAAAACAAACTTCCATCATTTACAGAATGATCCTTGAATACGTAATAAGTTGCTCTGCAATAAAAAAAATTGTCTTTTTTTACAGAACGATCCACAAATACATAATGGTTTCTTCCTCAGGTAAAAAAAATTTCCACTTATCTAGAGAATGATCCTCGAATACATATGAGGTCCCTACTCAATCAAAAAAAAAAATTCCCTTTTTTAACAAAATGATCCATGAATTCATAGTAATTCCCTCCACAAAAAAAAAAAAAAATTGCCCTTATTTACAAAACAAATACATAAAAGGTCACTCTTCAGTAAAAAAAAAAAATCCAACCAACCGCCAAATAATAAAATTATAAGTAGGCTTTTATTCGTCATGGGTGAAAAGGCATAACCAGTGATTTTGTTGCTGAAGTTTTTTTAAATGTAAATACATTGATTGTTGCAGTCCTAAACAGGTTGACAAACCATTAAAATCCATCAATCAGAATTGATAACAGTCTAACTGTAGTTCATGTGGGGCTTTGAGATAATCAACTTCAGGTACAAAAACTTGTGACTCTTCTTAAGTATAAATAAAAATTTGAAGCCATATCATTATTTGTTTTAGATAGAAATACTTGAAACCATTCGACTGTGTGCAAATTATTTGTATTAGATAGAAATACTTGAAACCATATAACTGTTGACAAATTATTTGTATTGGATTGGAATACTTGAAACCATACAAGTGTGGACAAATTATTTGTATTAAATAGAAATACTTGAAACCATAAAATTGTGTGCAAATTATTTGTATTAGATAGAAATACTTGAAACCATATAACTGTATGCAAATTATTTGTATTTGATAGAAATACTTGAAACCATATAACTGTGTGCAAATTATTTGTATTAGATAGAAATACTTGAAACCATATAACTGTGTGCAAATTATTTGTATTAGATAGAAATACTTGAAACCATATAACTGTGTGCAAATTATTTGTATTAGATAGAAATACTTGAAACCATACAACTGTGTGTAAATTATTTGTATTAGATAGGAATACTTGAAACCATACAACTCTGTAAAGATTATTTGTATTAGATAGGAATACTTGATATCATATAACTATGCAAGAAACTTAAGCAACAGCAACACAAAAATTGTAAATATGAACAATGAATGCAATTCCCTAACCTCTATGCACAAAAACCCTAGACAGGTTGACATGCCATTAAAATCTCTCTCTCAATCAGTCAACACTTCCCAAAGCTCAAAAACTGGTGCCTCACCACCCAATCCAGGTTAATATCATCAGCAGGAACTTCTTTGCAAAATGCCATTTCAATTTTAAATATATTAGACACTGTTTTAAAGAGTGCAAAAATGACTGCTAAAAACACTTTTCATCTTTTTTTTCCTAATGATTTAAAAAAATCTTGCCAAGCTAAAAAAAAAAAGCAATTATCATAACTAATATGGCCGCCTTCAAACAAAAATTGACTTTAAAACTCAAATAAGCATGAATCATGCCTTAAGAATTGCAACAAAAAAAAAAAAAAATTCAGAAAAAATGAAATAATTTCTTTCTTCAAAGAGGGAAAAGAATTCAGTGAAAAAGTTTCCTTGATATTTCCAGCCGAACACTTTTTCAAGATATTTTAAAAAATTGACACAATATCCACCAGGAAATTGTTATTTAATTCCAAACACTTCTCTTGAAATCTTTCCACATTAACAAGCCATGAATGGCAATCTGGATTGAGTTTGAACAAGAAGATGGACCTTTTTCATCTCTCATTTTTTGTTGTCTTTTTTAATTCTTTTTTTTTTTTTTTTAATCTCTCTCTCCATGTTTTTTGATAAAATAAAAATAAAAATTATTTTAGTTTTTCAAAATTCCCTTGAGTAAGTGAGGCATACATTTGAACTCTCTAATGACCTTGGCCTTTTTTTCTCTTTACTTCAGTGTATTTTTGACTATTATGTTTATCCTTGTTGTTTTAAGAAGACAAATACTGGAAAGTCTTTAAAAAGTATAGGGTTGAAAACTGAGGAGTATAGCATTTCACACTCCTTAATGAGTATAGTGTTGTAGACAGTTTAAAAATATACTGCTGCAGACTCTTTGAAAAGTATAGTACTTCAGGCTCCTTGAGGAGTGTTGAGCCGCAGACTTAAAGGATATTGTGTTACAGGCTCCTTGAGGTGTATAAGTCTACAGGTTCCTTAAGGTGTACAGGTTTTCAAACTCTTTGAGGAGTATAGTACTGCAAACTCCTTGAAGAGCATATGTGGCACGATAAGGTGAATTCATATATATATATATATATATGGATGTATGTATGTGGGTCTCTGCATGTGTTTGTGGATAACGTCAGAATCAAAAGGATTTTTATCTGCAGGATCTTTTGATAGCATTATATTGCCTGGAAGATCTTTCTTTGTCTGGGTGGTCTTCATATAAAAATAGATAAAGAGTTGTGCCTGTGTGAACCTATGTGAACCAGAGTGAAGATCTCAGACCGGAAGTAGGGATGGAAAAGGACCAAGAACTTCGATCAGTTAGGAGTGGGACTTCATATTGAGAGAGTCAGGAGAGAAACCCCGGCAGAGAAGGTGCTTGAAGAGTCAGAATGGCCACATTGGCAGAGAAGACAGGGTGGGTTCAACCAACGCTAAAGGCAATGACCAGTGACAAGTTGGCATTTTTTGGTGGATATTTAGGATTTTCTCAAGTTCTCACAATAGGTGATATATGCACACACAGAGTGCCAAAGATGTGTTACATTTTGCTGTATCAAATCCATTATTTGTCTTCTCTTACTTTCCTTCTTCTGTTTGTTTTTTTTATTATTATTTTTTTTTTGTTTTGTTTTTTGAGTTGTGAAATGCCCACTCAGCCGGGTGTAAGATTTAACAACGATGTCCTCACTAGATGATCAATCAACAGCCAATCCGGCCCATGTGGGTTATTTCACATATGTATTTACTGAACTTCGTATTTTCCTTCTTCTAGACTGGTTGCCTAACCATGGCTATAACACTCAGTCTGCCCTACTACTTACCCATATCTGGACAGGGGAGAACAGATTGATTCATACCTTTTTCAGTTGCTTCTATCTTTGTTTAAAATGCAAACTGCCTTGTCCAGGATTTGAACTCGGGTCACTTATTTCATTTCTTATAATGATAAGCACCCCTCATGGAAGGTTACAGTACTGCAGGTTTGTTTTATCTCTTTTGTAATTTAATATTTTTTATGCGGTTCAAACTTTTATTTTCATCTGGAGTATTTTAATGTGGAATTTGAGCTGGTATGTTTTCTGCCTTTCCTCAAGTGTTTTTACTCGTAAACTATCACTGCTCAATGGCAGACTTGAGCTGAAAGGCTCCCACCCCGGTTTTGGCGGGGCTGGGCCACCTTCGGGTGGGCAAGCTGCATTATTGACACCCTTGACCCTCTGAATAGCACAGTACCTCTTGGTCCAGTTTAAGCTATAATCAGGCATCCGTGCCTGGACCCATGTTTGGGTTCATGTCCAGCAAGGCTCATCAGGCCCACATTGCACTAAGTGGGCCGATGACCAGCAGGGCCTGAGCCTTGGCTTGTGTCTGACCTTCACCTCCCCTAACTCCCACAATAATCGACCTTCAGGTCATTGACCTTGTATCAAGTCCTCTCTGGTGGGAGGCAGAGACAAATATAGACTACTTGTAAACAGTCTTTATGTTGCATACTCATATGCAGATGCATACAGAAACATAATGACGATACAAAAAAGACGAGCGGACACAGTTCTTTAGAAAAATATACCTCTCACTTTATTTGAAAGGGTTCGAAAGGGTTACTAAAGGTTTTACTGTGAGAGGGAGTTGGAAACCGAACAGAACCGCAACATATTGATCCCCACTCTTATGATCATAACAGCATTTCTTTCCTGTTCTCCTGGGCTGCTCAACCGGGGGCCTGGGGGCCCAGCCTCTCTGGGTGCTGGTTCTCTCAACCACATCTTATCTCTAACTGATTGAACTTCCAGTGCACCGACTTATATAATAGTTCAACGCCCGCCTTTTTCTTGTGGGCATCACAAATCGCACTCATTCAACCCGTCCACAGTCAAGGTTATATTCTGATATTCCTCGACTGAATGCACCTTTTATTTACACAGGTGCATTTCCTATTTTGACAGCTTGGCTGGGGTCAATATGTTACAATTAAATAAAAAAAAATGAAATTGATTATAAAAAAAGAGAATTTCTCCCACCGACCAAGAATAAATAAAATTCCCCTGGGCAACAGACATACATCTGGGTGACAGGACTTGTGTCAAGGCTGCCTTTAAAAAAATTAGTTCTGCTTTTCAATCCCTGGTCTCGTAGAGCACAACAATTTTTTTTAGATTTTAGAAAGCTAGTACAGGTACCCTTTTATAATAATGTATACATACCGAATTTGGGAGTCTTGATAGTAAGCTATGATAGTAAGCTGCTTCCCAACCGTGTTGGTTGGTGGGGCTGTAGAATACTCTAATTATATCTCTTCAGAGGGGTTAGACCCACCCCTTAATAAGTGTCCTGTCATATGACACTAAACAATCTGATGCTGAGGCTCAGGTCTGGATCAGTGGGGAATGTGAAGTACTCCTTTATTGCCATTACTCCCAGGTCCACTTAGACTCAAAGTGGTAGTACTTGTTAGTGTCCCATCTATGGGTCAAATAGAACTATTTAATGGGGTGCAAACAAAAGATTGATGTTAAATTGAATTGTTAGTGTTATATAGCAATACCTGAAACCATTTAACTGTGTGCAAACAAAGGATTAATACTAAATAGACTTATTAGTGTAAGGAATATCTGAAATCATTTAACCATGAGCAAAAATTGAATTATTGGTATTACACAGCAACATTTAAAACCATTCAACTGTACGCAAACAAATGATTAAATCAAATAGAATTATTAGAGTTTGATAGAGGTACTTGAAACCACTTAACTGAGAACAAACAGATGAGCTCTGGTTTAGCTAAAATGTTGCCAACAAACTACTTGTTTACAAATCATACATTTAATATATATGTATAAAGAGGATTTGGCATTAAATAACCTACAATGGTTGATATGCCTTAAAACACAACTAAACCAAATCATATATATTTAATATATATGTATAAAGAGGATTTGGCATTAAATGACCTACGAGGGTTGTTATGCCTTAAAACACAACTAAACCAAATCATATATATATAATACATATGTATAAAGAGGATTTGGCATTAAATAACCCACAAGGGTTGCTATGCCATCAAACCCAACTAAACAAAATCATATATATTTAATATATATGTATTAAAAAAAAAGAAAAAAAAAAATATTAGGAGGTCCCCGTGGTGTAATGGTTGTCGTTGTAGGAATTGGACACAACAACACGAGTTCAAATCCTGGACGAGACTGATTGCATTTCACATTGCACTAATACCCTTGGGAAAGGTATGAATCCAATTATTCTCCCTCCAGCTATGGGTAAATAGTAGGGCGGACTAGGTTCTACAGCCTTGGTGAGGCAACTAGTCTAGGAGAAGGAATACTCTGAATTCAAACCTGTTAAACTCCGCTTAAAAAAAATTGACCTTGTGTCATATCCTGCCCGAGCGGAGGGGTTGTTAAATATGATAAACAGGATTTAACATTAAATGACCCACAAGGGTTGTTATGCCTTAAAACCCAACTAAACCAAATCATATATATTTAATATAAATGTATAAACATGATTTGGCATTAAATAAAATTGGCATTAAATAACCTATAATGTTTGATATGCCATAAAAGCCAAACAACCAACCAACATGAAGTGCATCCGGTGATGAGGCTCTGATCCTAGAGGTCTAAAGAGGGTCGAATACCCTTCATTAGCATTACTCCCAGGTCCACTGTAGCATAGAGTGGGAGTACTTGTTAGGGTCCCAATCTGTTGGTCAAATAGATCATTTGGAAAATTATTTGCATTGGGTTGGGTAATATATGAAAATATTCTACAATCTAAACTGTTTGTACTAAGCTGCTTGTGGCCTAGTGGGTAGAGTGTTCACCACTGGTCCAGGAGACCCGGGTTCAATCCCAGGTCGCATTATACCAAAGACTTTAAAAATGGTACTTGATACCTCCTTGCTTAACACTCTGCAATATAAGGTAAGTATCAAGGGTAAAGTGGAGCAATCCAGGGAATGGAGTAGCGCCCTCCCCTACACTTTGGTGTAGTAGCTATCGAAAAGGGAGCCTTCTGGTCGTCCTCGACTACGGTTGCCAACTTTACAATTATAGTTGTTTACTGAAGTTTATTATTGTTGTTGTTGTTATTTTACTCTGAGAGTTTTTAACAGCACTGTTTGCCGATGGTCTTCCATTGGTGTTTGAGTGACAGTAAGTCTCCTCAAGTCTCCAAGACACTTCTCAGTATTCTGGCCAAACTTAACCAAGCTGTAGTTTGGATTGTCTTCACTCATCCTCCCATTTCCAAGTCCTCCAGTCCCTGTACCAATCATTTGGTGACTGTACCAAGTGCACCAATTACAACTGGTATCACCGTCACTCTCCAGTTGCATGTTTTTTTAGTTGCTCTAGCACGGTCTAGGTACTTATCTCCCTTTTGGCTTTCTTTCAGTTTTACTCTGTTTTCAGCCAGGACAGAAGAGTCCACTATTTGGTAGATTCTCTTTTTTGTTGACTATTACTAGCACTGGTCATCTGGTCGAGATTAGGTAATCCATTTGTTTTTCAAAATCGCAGCGAAGTTTGTGAATCTCATTCTACAGGATGGATTTATTATTATTATTATTATTATTTACTCATTAGAGTTTTTCACATCAGCGTTAGCTGATGGACTTTCACTGGAGTCTGAGTGACACCAAGTCTCCTCAAGACTCCAGGACTCTTCTCAGTATACTGACCGTTCTCAATAATGTAGTAGTTTGGATGGTCTCCACTTGTCCGCCAACTTCCATGTCCTCCAGTTCCTTTAGTAATCCTTTAGTTACTGTTCCAAACGACCAATTACAATTGGTATAATTGTCACCTTCATGTTCCATAGTTTTTCAATTCCCTAGCAAGGTCGAGGTACTTATCCTTTTTTTCACATTCTTTCAGTTTTATTCTGTGGTCAGCCGGGACAGCAAAGTTGACAATTTTGCAAGTTCTCTTCTTTTTGTTGATTATTATTAGGTCTGGTCGTATGGCCGAGATTAGGTGATCCGTGTGTATATCAAAGTCCCATAGGAGTTTATGTGTCTTATTTTCTAGGACAAGTGCTGGGTTGTGCATATACCATTTGTTGGTATGGTCAAATTTAAATTTCTTGCACATCTCCCAGTGGATCACCTTGCCCACCCAGTAGTGTCTAGCCTTGTACTCCTTCTGTGCCAATTTGCTGCATTTGCTTATTATGTGATTGATGGTTTACTTGAATCCATATGACTGTTTGCAAAGTATTGGTGTTTGATGGGAATACTTGAAATATAACTGTTTTCAAATGAATTACTGTTATCAAATAATATTTTACTTTAAACTCTATAATTGTGTATAAATTCTTAATACGAGTTAGGAATAATTGAAACTATTGTTGCCATATAATTTTGCAAACAAATGATTATGACAATAGCCAATAGCTAGGAAGTGCCCGTGGTATAATGGTTATCGTCGCAGGAATTGGACACGGCAACACGAGTTCAAATCCTGGACTGATTGCATTTCACATAGCACTAATACCCTTGGGAAAGGTATGAATCCAATTATTCTCCCTCCAGCTATGGGTAAATAGTAGGGTGGACTAGGTTCTTCAGCCTTGGTGAGGCAACTTGTCTAGGAGAAGGAAAACTCTGATTTCAAACCTGTTAAACTCCGCTTAAAAAATTGACCTTGTGTCATATCCTGCCCGAGCGGAGGGGTTGGGTAAATATGATGACAATAGCTAAATCAAAATTGATTTAAAAAAGAATAATTCTAATCATCTACAAATGTACGAAAATTTTGCATTAAATGACCCATAACAATTTCATATGCCATTAAACAAACCAAACAAAATCAAATATGAATACTTATGATTACAATCAAACATTTGCAAATGAATCAAATTTTGGCATTAAATAACCCATAAAGAGTTGATATGCCTTTAAACAAATAAACCCAACCATTTAAGGGTAAAGTGGAGCAATCCAGGGAAAGGAGTAACGCCCTTCCCCTATACCTCGGTGTGTAGTAGCTATTGAAAAGGGAGCCTTCTGGTTGCCCTCGGCTTCGGTCGCCAACTTTACTAACTTATTATACAAATCAATCAAATTTTTACATTAAATAACCCATCAGGAGTTGATATGCAATTAAAAAACTATTATCATCATCAAGGGGTGTTGATATCACAGAGTCCCTTGACACTCTCAAACCATCTATCCCTATTTGCAAGTCCTTAAGACGGCATCCAGTGTCTGATAATACTTGATGAATGTAAACTTTTAATGGTCAACCACCACTTATGTCCTTGTGTTGGAGTTCATCATTACTTCACCAGCAGTGCCCAATATGTCTTACATGCCTTACTTGAATGGTTTATGAGATGGGAGTTAAGTGGCCATATAGCTGCTGTTTTGTTTTCGGTGCGGCTTACAGGATTTGTTCAAAACAGCATGCAGGACCCTTGTATAGTTGCCATCTAGATTTTTCTGCAAACATTTTGAGTCCAAGTAGTGCAATTATACAACAGTATTGACATGGCTACAGGTTAAAAAATATGCAAATCTTCAAGTATTTCTCGTAAATACACCGGCTCAAGCTGAATCTCCAGGAGCAGACAGCAAGAGACATTGGTTTCTAGAAGAAAGAAGTCAGATAAAATAGAATTTAGAAGTTTTAATCAAGAAATATATTAAAGCGAACCAACAATGTTAGACTTTCAGAATTTTTCAATTTTCAAACGATTCTCCTCATTTTTGTTGATTTTAATAAATTGGGTCGTGCCAGTGTTGGCTTACCAGCAAGAACTTACCTTTGACAGCCCTGTGAGGACATAGGGTGTAGTTTGAAAGACCAGTTGGGAGTGATGGATTGGATGATAGGGACGGATGGAGAGAGAGAGAGAGAGAGAGTCAGGGAAATCCGTGCTCACAGTGCAACTTGATTATATATATATATATTGATTTTACTCAGATATATTGTGTATCTCGTCCGTAATATACAGGTATGTAATTTCTTATACAAACCCCCTGGGACCAGACAGTTTTTGAAATTCAGATTTTTCAGATTTCAGAAACGTATTAGAGGTACTGCCAGTCGGATAGATAATTAAGTCGATTATTATTCTCTGGGACATTGGCCCAGTGGTTAGAGTGTTCGCCAATGGCCCGGGAGACCTGGGTTCAATCCCAGGTCGAGTCATACCAAAGACTTTAAAAATGGAACTTGATACCACCTTGCTTAACACTCAGCATTATAAGGTACGGTTCAAGGATAAAGTGGAGCAATCCTGGGAATGGAGTAGCGCCCTCCCATACACCTTGGTGTAGTAGCTATCGAAAAGGGAGCCTTCGGGTCACCCTCGACTAAAGGGAGACAACTTTACTTTTACTTATCATTCTCTGGGGAATCTACGATTCTATTTTTATAGCTCTACAAAATCTTTGAAGTAACAAAAATTTACCAAAAAGTAAGCAAAAGATACAGAAACATGTCTACATGGCATGGACTGTGCCAAGGTCGTCTGAAAATAACTTCTGGCTGTTCTCTAACATATGTCGGAGAAAAGAGCAGAAGCAAATTTTCAGATATGGCACAAGGTGGTGGGAGTCCCTATGGCGTAGTGGCTAACGTGCTGGACTTGATCTGAACGAGTTCCAACTCCAGTCGCCCTATTACTTTCACGCTAATATCATTTGGAAAAGTATGCGCTCCCTTATCTACCCCCTAACTATGGGTTTAAGAGTACCACTACAGACCAACAAGGATGACATTGGTATTAAATAACCCACAAAGTTTGATGTGCCATTAAACAAAAAAAAAGCTCTACCACCTCCAGCTATGGGTTAAATATTGTTCTTCTATAAGGATAGCTTTGGCATTAAATAACCTATGGAGGTTGATATGCCATTAGAAAAAAAGATATGGAACGTGTTGAGTTCAATTTGATGCTACGTATAATTTTTGATTGTAGTGGAGGAAATGAAATCAATGACTTGGGTTCAAATCCTGAACGAATCTATTGTGTTATCTTTTGTACTTATACCCTTGAAAAAGATATGAATTTTTATGATTTCAGGTTCAAATGAACAGCTACAGCACCAATTGGAATACACCCTACTAAATCCTGATTGTCACAGCTGATGAATTTCAAAAATGCAATCTGACACTTTAGAAGAACGATATGTAATAAAATTGTGTTTTAAACTTGGAAAAAAGGCCACAGAAACCTATGGAATGCTTTAGACTGCTTTTCTACCATCTTGCATGAATCGAGCATGAAGTTTTGAGTGGCATAAGAGATTCAAGGAAAGGGGGGAGTCTGTGAGGGATGATGAGAAGTGTGGGAGGAGTAAGGAAGGCAGAACACTAGAGTTGATTAGTCAAAGGGTTAGGGTTATGGTTACTATGTTGAAGTTTTAAGGGAGTTGAGGAAGAGATTCCGTCGGAAGAGGCCACCACTCTTCAAATCGGGTCAGTGGCATTTCCACCAGGACAATGCACCAGTCCACAACTCCATCCTTGTCACAGACTATTTGACAAAGATGGGCATCAACACAATTCCTCACCGTCCCTATAGTCCAGACGTTGCTCCCTGTGACTTTTGGTTATTCCCTAAGCTCAGAGGCTGTCGTTATGAGACAATTGAGATGAAAGAGTCTGTGACGAAGGTCATTGACACGCTCACACAAGAGGACTTCAATGGGGCATTCCAGAAGTTGTTGGAATTGCACAACAAGTGTATTGCAGCCGGGGGAGACTGCTTCGCAGAGGACTGGAGCTTCATGTGTGTACTATCAATAAAAGTGCCCATACGAAAAAAGTCTGGAACCTTATTTAATGATCCTCGTATATCTCTTTCTCCCGCCCCGACTATGGGTAAATAGTTGGGCAAACTGGGCTCTTTAGCCTTAGTATAGCAACCTACCGGGGAGAAAGAAAGCTCCAAATTCAAACCAGCTGAACTCCGCTTAAAATTTGACCTTCTGTCACATCCTACTTATGGTGGAGAGGTTGAGTCAATACATCCACAGAAAAAGATGTTCAGTTTTCAATGCATTTCGATTTTCAGACCATTATCCTGATCTTTGTTGTTTTTCGCGTAATATCTTAGCCAAAATGTTTTTGTCTTTCCTTAACGGTATCTTGTAATTTGTCTGTAAAATACAGAAATTTTTAAGACCAGCCATTTTTTGAAAGTGGAAATTTTTAGATTTCAAAATGTTTGTACAAATGCCGTGTCTAATATGTACCCATACTCAATCAGGTTGTAGAATTCACCGATTGCAGCTCTGCAAAGGGGTGAGACTCCCTCAACGAGTGTCCTGGATATGATACTAAACAATCTGTGGTGAGGTTCCAGTAATGCTGGAGCTTTGGGGAATGCGGAGTACCCCTTCATTGCCATCGCTCCCAGGTCAACTCTGGTCAAATAGAATACGGGTCAAATAGAACTAAACTGTTGTCACTCTAAATTGAATTCTTTGAAATTAACTGTGTTTAAACTGCATACTTATGCTAAACTGAATTGTCTGAAATAGAACTGTTTTGACATTCTACTGTGTGTAAACAAAAAACTGTACAAATACTAAACTGAACTTTATGAAACTTTTATCGTTAATTCGGCGTTAAATAACCCGAAAAGAGTTGATACGCCGTAAAACAAAACAACCTGCCAACCAAATTAGGTTGTGCAACATCAAACTATTTGATTTTATTTAAGCTATACCAACAAATGGTCGGGCAATCTTGCAACTGGAGTCTCTGACTGGAGGCAGACAATATATATATATATATATATATATATATATTAACATTACTGCATTCATTCTCCCAGTAAGCCATTCTAAATAAGTACAAAAAAAATAAGTTAAAGAATTTCGAACAAAAGAAAACTCCCGGAATACCAAGTGGGACTACTTTGAAGAAAATTAACGTTTTTGGAAATACAATTTCAACGTTGAGAGTTTTAACTATTTACGGACTCTTTTTCAACGCTCCTATTGTTGTTCTCCCCCCACCCGCTTCTGTCTGTCTGTCTGTCTGTCTCTCTCTCTCTTCTATCGTTCCTTCACTTTTCACTCTTTCCCCTCGTCTCCTCCCCCAGTTGCCCACAAATGTAACTGACTAAATGCCATTCCCATTTTGCATGGCTCCAAGAAATACAGCGAAAATAATTGCAAATTCTTGTAATTGCTTAAAATTATTCCTTAGATTTCTACAAAATATCTGGAAAAAAAACTCCCAACTTTATTTTTGTTTTTTTTCTTTTATTCTTAATTTATCTATCTGTCTATCTATCTATTGCTTTGGTTTCTTTCAAGGAAATGAAAATATTTGTGGATTTGCAGTATATATATATATATATACATTGAGTAGAGTGTTCGCTAATGGCCCGGTAGACCGTAGTTCAATCCCAGATCGACTAATACCAAAGACTCAAAAATGGTACTTGATACCTCCTTGCTTAACACATCATTATAAGGTACGGATCAAGGGTAAGTGGTGCATTCCACAGCAAGGAGTAGGACCTTCCCCAACATCTTGGTGTAGTAGCTATTGAAAAGGGGAGCCTTCGACAACGGTCGATCAACTTACTATTATACGTATTTTAGAATTTTCCGAGGCACATACATTTGAAAAAGCCAGTCTTATAGGATTTGAACTTCGTCGAAAACAAGGAATGATTCGAAATCTTTCCCGATAAACAAATGGAATATAAATTCTACACAATATTTCTAATAAGTCGAATGACGTTACTTAAAACAACAAACGCTGATTCATTAATCAAACGGCCAACTTTTTCTTGATCCCAAGATAGATAAGGTCGGGTGGGGAGTTAGTGGGTTGGGAAGGTGTGAAAGCAGCCTTGTCGGCCTTGTGACTCGCCTCGACTTGGTCGACAGATTTCGTCTGGATTACCCAGGGAAAGAAATGTGGACGTGGCTAGATAGATCGCCCTCTGCCAAAATAGGTTCCTACTTGGACAGAGTGTTAGTTAGAAGAGCTGATAGCGATTTCGTTAGTTGTCCCACGTTCCACTTGATAGCGTGGACTGACCATAAACTTGTTAGGGTCAGCCTGTGGTTAGGTAATCGGCCTAGTCTGGCCGGCTACCGGAAGTTCAATGCCTCCTTACTGGAGATACGGGTCTTCCGGGACCGGCTGGAATCCCTAACTAAGCGAACGTTAGTGGCGCGGTAACCGGGAATAGGTGGTGGGTTTCTCTTAAACATAGGATTAGAGATTTTGCCAACAAGTACGATCGACAGCTCCACCTAGATAAGACCAGGGAGGCGAAATCTATAGGAGATAGACTTTCCTGGGTGGTGGCTGGGGGAGGGGACTCCCTAAATGTAGAACTAGCTAGGAGGGACCCTGAGCGTGAGACTAGCGAGCGCTACAAGGGATTCGTAGTTAGATCTAGGTTAAAAAGAGTTCTCAACGAAGCTGTAGAATTCAACGCGTCTGCGCGTGTGGAAGAATTGCGAAGATTTCCCGATCGGTATATCGATTCCGTCAAGTCCCCTGATGGGCGCATGATACGAACGAATCGCGAGATACGTGATGCCTTTCGGGCTCACTTTTCGTGATCGCTTTGCTCGCTGTCCTGATCTCCCGCTTCGGGAGTTTCGCAGCTATCTTGCTGACATCCCCTGCCTTGGGGCGGCTGAAGTGGCTAGCTGCGTGGATGTGATTACTATATGCGAAGACCGTGATGCGTTGAAGCAGGTCGGCCTCAACAAGTCGCCAAGACTAGATGGTTTACCCGACGAAGTGTGCTTGAGGCTGCCGCACATGTTTGTGCCTATTCTGACGGATATGTTCAATCATTGGTTCGCCTAAGGAGCCACCCCTGATTGCGTTACCAAGGGCGTGATCACATTGCTGAAGAAAGGTGGCGGGCATGTTTGGGAGATGACTATAGGCCCATAACTCTGCTTAACACAGAGTTAAAGATTTTGACCCAGGTCTCAGCGAATCGTTTACAGGTTGTCATTAGCGATCTGATCGGCCCCGAGCAGACCTTCGTGCTGAAGGGAAGATCGATCCAATACAATCTGCACTTGATTAGAGAGGTCCTAGAGGGGATAAAAGACGGCAGGGAAGCCGCGCTGATCAGTTTAGATCAGTCCAAGGCCTACGATAGGGTTGACCATCAGTTTTTGGCGACTGTTTTGGAGACTGCCGGATTCCAACCGGTGTTCTGCCGATGGATTAGCATGATGTACCACAGCACTCAGACAGTGGTGCAGGTAAACGGAAGGCGTTTGACAAAAGTGAAGGTTTGCGGCTCGATGCTTGGAGAGGTAGCGATACCCTTCCAGGGCCCTTCCGCTGGAGTGACGGACCCGTCCGCATCCTCAGGGTGTGGTTCGAGCCTGACCTCCAACAGAAGCGAAATTGGTCGGAAGTACAAGTTAAGGTGAATGCTCAGGTGGGAACCTGGCTTTCAAGGAGGTTGTCCTTAAAGGGAGGGGCAGAGGCGTGCGCCGGGTACGTCTTCCCCTCAATCCTTTGTCGATTGGCTGTACTTCCACTGCCTAAGGCACATCGGCTGGCGCTTCAATGATCCCGCTCCAGATTTCTTTTGGGTGGCCGAAGGCCGATGGTCCGTAGACAGGTCTGCATCCAACGTACGCGCAACGGGGGTCTGGGTATGCCTGATCTGGAGAGCCACTGGCTTGCTGGAAGACTCGCATACTTGGGCCGATCCTTGACGGGGGACGCGGTGTGGAGACAGAAGGAGAGTCGGGCTTTTCCTCGCCTCAAGTCAGACCCAAAGGCTGAAAGTCGACGTAAGCCGATGTTCGCGAGTGCAGAGCGTTTGTTCGCGATTGCAGAGCGGCCCTTCGTAACCTTCCTGGGTCCAGTGACCTTTCACAGCCCCGAAAAAAGCTATATCGGGAGCTAGTGGTGGGTTCCGCTTCAGACCCTCTTAGCGAGCGGCGCGGCTGAACGACGGAGGAGATCAATTGTTATCAATTTTTCTTTACAAATTGTCGGATTACAATCTATTATTTTCTTCCCTATATATATATATATATATATACGTATATATATATATATATATATATATATTGACGTACAAGTCAACCTTTTAAGCCGGAAAAATAATTACAAATCTAAATCTTTTACACAAAGTGGTCCTCTTCTTCTTATCTATATATATATATATATAGTGTGGAGGGACAATACATTTTTTGTTGGCATTTCTTATAAAAGATGACAAACAAGGATTTGGAGTTGAATACTTCTGCTCACGGATGAGATGTTGCAAATGAGGATAAAGACTGGTTAATAATTGTCCGAAATCTCTAATGTTTCGTCCCGAGTTCATGTAATTCCGACTTTCATTATTCATTGTCGAGGATGTGGGTGGAACCACACCAAGGGTTAAGAGATGCTTTTTAAGAGCCAATAAAATTTTGAATGGGGGGAGGTGTGATCGAGTGCAGTCGAATTCGCAGTCCGTGGATAGTGGTTTGAATGTACAGAATTTATGCATCAGGATTTGGTTTGGTTTGGTTGTTTGGGTTTTATGGCATAGCAACCTTTGTTGGTCATTTAATGCCAAATCCATTTTTATGTAAATAGTCAGTTTTATTTCAAACAGTTCAGTTTAGTATGAGTACACAGTTTGATTATCAAAAACATTTCTATTTCAAATTATTCAGTTTATTCAAACAGTTTTAATTCAGCTAATTCAGTTTAGTATAAGTACAGATTTTATTTACACACAGTTAAATGTCAAAACAGTTCTATATCAAACAATTCAGTTTAGTATAAGGACAGATTTTATTTATACAGAGTTAAATGTCAAAACAGTCTATATTAAACAATTCAGTTTAGCGTACGTACAGTTTCAATGTCAAAAACAGTTCCATATCTAACAATTCAGTTTAGCATAAGCATGCAGTTTAAATGTAAATAGAGTTTAATTGTCAAAAGCATTTCTATTTCAAGCTATTCAGTTTAGTCAAACAGTTTTAATTCAAACAATTCAGTTTAGCATAAGTATACAGTTTAGTTCTATTTAACATTATCAGGTGCTACCATTCCAGGCCAAAGTGGACCTGGCAGCAATGGCAATGGCTCTGTATTCCTCAAAGCTCCAGTATCACTGTAACCTCACCACCAGATTGTTTAGTGTCATAATCAGGGCACTCATGGGGGGGTCTTACCCCTCTGCAGAGGTGCAGTCGGTGTATTTTACAGCCCCAGCCGACCGGGCAATGCACATCAGGATTATGAGACTAGGAATCGCTGCGGTCGTAGAACTAGGCATCTATGTCAGATCGGAATATTAGTTTTGTTTGGTTTCTTTGTTTAATGGCATATCAACCTTCGTGGGGTTTTCAGTACGAAAGTTATGATTGTAAAAGAATTGTAAAGATACTATTTAAGACATAGTTGGGGGGAACATAAGGAGGTTCGTACTTCTTCCAAGAGAATTAGTCCAAAAGTGAAAGCAATAGCGAAACTGGAGTCCAGCACGTTACCCACTACGCCACGCCGCGCCACGCCGCGCCACGCCACTTAAAATCTTTTAACTTCTAAATTGAAAGATATATTGTTAAATGTTGTGGAGGATATATATATATATATATATATATATATATATATATATATATATATATATATATATATATATTATTTAGTTCATATCTCGCTCTTATGAACAACATAATATAAATATTAATCTTGATAGACTGGTGTGGTATGGATTTTTTAAAATAAATTTTTGAACGTTAATTGCATCAGGCAATCAGAACGCTACAAATGGAAATAAAATGTTCCCAAACTTATCTTTTTCGCTTCATTCAGTAACTCAAACGCCCTGATGAAGGTCTAAAAATCGAAGCGTTTCACGTTGACAAATAATTCAATAAATAAAATAACCCTCTAATGAGCTTGTCTTTTTTCGTCTTTCTACATTTACATATATATATATATATATGAAATATTTATGTACTATGTATAACATATTTATTTATGATATATTTATGCTATATAAATATATATATATATATATATATATTCCGTTAGCGGAACGTAGTCGAGGGCGACCCGAAGGCTTCCTTTTTCAATAGCTACTACACCAAAGTGGTGCTACTCCTTTCCCTGGATTGCTCCACTTACCATCAAGCCATACGTTCTAATAGCTGAGTGTTGAGCAAGGAGCAACATGCATTAATTTTGAGTCTTTGGTGTGGCTCATCCTAGGATTGAACTCAAGTCTCCTGGACCATTAGCGAACACTCTAACCATTATGCCAATGGGCCTTTCTTTCTTTCTCTCTCTCTCTCTCTGTATATATATATATATATATATAGAGTCATCCACAGACAGATCTGTTTCGTTCTATCAGAACTCATCAGTGTGGCTAGACAGTATCTCCCCGTAGCTGGGATCGAAACCCGGTTGACTGAAACACCAAGCCAAGCTTCTAACCATTTAGCTACAAGGAGAAATTAGCTACGAAGTACATTTTTAAACGGTTATGAATCACAATTACTATTGTTTACATACATCCGTTCAAACGGCCGCCGAGATCTCAATTCAAATACGAAGAGACTTGCAAAGGCGCTAATGGCAACACGATTACTTCTTCGCTAGAGAACTCGACCCTACGGGGGTAGGGGAGTATATATATATATATATATATATTTCAAATGTTATATAATTATTCTTATACCTTTATCAAAATAATTTTATTGATCTTTTATATTTTGGAATTAAAAAAATTTCATTCATATCCTTATTTTTCCTTGATAAAATGTCCTATGAAGCTTTAGAATAAAAAGTTATTTCACATTTAAACTTTTTCTTAACATCGATCTGATCTCTATGCTCGCTACCGTATATATATATATATATATATATATATATACAATACGGTGTATGGTTGTCAGTATCTCACTTGGTGGATTTGTTGCAGACCAAATGTGGTATAATTTGGAGAGTGCTAAATATCTGTGCTAGACTTATTATAATTTTCCAGATTTATGGTTCTCACTACCTCACTTTGTAAGTTAATGGAGAACTAAATATTGCAATATCATTAAATAGTGCTCAATATCAATGGTAGAGCTAGACATTAGCTTCCCGTTGCTGGGATCGAAACCCGGTTGACTCAAACGCCAAGCCAAGCCTCTAACCATTCAGCCATGAGGAGCCATAAGCTGTGAAGTAAATTTTAAACGGTTATGAATCACAATTACTATTGTTTATATACATCCGTTCAACGGCTACCGAGGCCTCAATGCAATAAACGCTAATGGCAACACGATTACTTCTTCATATATATATATATATATATAATTTTCTGGTCATGGTAATTCTAACATAATATCAATTCCTCCATTCAAAAAATTATATAATTCTATTTCCCGCCCCTGAGGCTTATTTTATGAGGACTCATAACTGCGACTTGGGAAGACGTAGCCCTGGAAGTGGCCGTGTACTCTGTTGGGAATACGTACTTATGAGACACATTTAGGTCAAGTGGTCGCGCAATTCACTATGACTTGTTAATTCGGCATCGCTTATATGTGGCATGAACCGGTGGCCCAGTGGTAGAGTTTCGGCTTCTGCACACTGTGGGTTGTGGTTTCATTTCCAGTGGTGGAGATCACCGTGTGCCCTGCTGATGAGACCTAATAAGGTCGAAACAGCTGTTCAGTGCTCCGTATGTCGCATGTAGGTATTTGCCGAATTTTCTGGTCATAGTAATTCTAATATATATATATATATATATATATATATATATATTACAAGGTAGTGTAATACAGTATATATATATATATATATATATATATTAAGGGCAATTTCTACATTTGCTGGAACGAAACTGTGGCATCACCCGCTGGTTGGTGGCAAATTCTAATGAAGACAGGTATCACACGTGTTTTCATACATTGTATGATAAAATATAAAAATATCTATTAAGGATGATTTCTACATTTGCTGCATTGCCTAATTTAAGAAGGATACGAGAAGTTTATCAAAAATTAAAAAAAACAATGTTTGTGTAATGTTTTCTCTTTCATTCTATTTATTTCTCACTCGTACCCACTTACCCACCTAAACACACACACACACATATATATATATATATATATATATATATATATATATATATATAATGCTTACACACTTACTATGTTGTTCCACATTTCCAAGACTCTAAAGACTGAATCCTGATGGCCAATTATTCCTGGTCCAAGTCTGCCCAAAGAATCTTAATTTACTGCCATCATCTCTTACTAAAATTGATCATAGATCATTCTGACATGCAATTAAACGTTATGTTCTTTGAACAAATTTTCCACCCTTCATCCTTAAGGTCAAATTCCAAGAGAGAAGCAATCAACTCGGGCCAAGACGACGTTTTCCTTTGAAATTACATAAATATGATAATTGTGCAATTCTTGCTGACAAATCAGTAATTACTTTTCTGTCGTGCAATAGGTCGAATATTGAGAACGATATTTACACTGGTAGTTTTATGATTTTTAATGTTTTACCCTTTTACAAGGTCCTCTCTTTATTGGTCACAGCCGAAGTTCAATAGTTCAGGTTCGTAAAAAAAAAAAAAAAAAAAACTACAAGGACATTTTTCGCTTTCAAAGTGATGGTTTATTTTCTTTGTTCTATGGCATATCAACTTACGTGGGTTACTTAATTCCAAACCATTCCTGCAGAAGGAGAGTACTGGTATTATTTAACTCGTAGCTGGGAGATAAGGGCGTTCATACAGTGGGGTTGTTTGCTGAATAATGTTGCTCCCACAATTTATGGTGGATCATTATTGAAAAGCAAACGATGTAAACGACGCTGACAAAAGAACATTCAAAAGAAAGCAATACAAACAAAAATAAATTTATATATCAACAAATACATAAAAAGGAAACATTACAAAACATTATGAATTCTAATATAGCTTGTTAAATATTCCTCTCTGTGTGTGCGTGTGTGTATGTAACTAATACGAATATTATGGTGACAGACTAAATATTAAAAGTGTCCTATAGACTATAAAATGTATGTTGACTAAGTATTTGACGTGAGGTTTCAATACACAGAAATATATCAATGTATTCTAGTAGTACGTGTTTTCTCCCATGTTGGTCGTTTGTCTTTTTCGGGATTTGACGAGATGTTTGAGGCCGTGCACGAGATTGGAATAAGTCCAGCTAAAAAGGCAGAACAGGAAAGAAAAAGGTTGCAGAGTATATACGCACCCATGTTACGTGTATTGAGCTGTGAGTCACTAGTTGGCAAAGCCAAGCTGTCTCTGGAAGTCAAAATGTAAGAGAATGGGTTATTGGAGGTCAAGAGTTACTGGAGGTCAAGAGTATATATAGCTAATCCTTGTCATGTGATCGGCTCCAAACACACCGTTTATTTTGCGCGGGACAAAATCAAAGGTGCAGACGTAGTTGGGAGCATAAATCACGTGGCTTTCCTGACCAATATGTTTCCGAAACTAATTAGTTTACTAACGTCCACCATGTTTGTTTCGGGAACAAGTGAATCAGTATCCGATTTTCAAGAATTTTCTTGTATCATGGCCATTTTAAAAATATAGAAGTGTAAATCCTATAATACCTTTCCCAAGGGTATTAGTCCGAAAGTTATATGAAGTAAAGTATTTATATCTAATATAAATAATTTGAAAACATGGTTTCAAGTATTCCTAATACTTATAATCATATAGTTTTAAGAAGTTATTTCTATTAAATAATAGTCATTTATTTGCAAATAGTTGTATAGTTTTAAGTAACTAATAAAACTAATCCTTAGTAAACAATTTGAACTTCAAGAAACTATTCTTAATATCAAAAATGTACTTATTTGAAATCGAATATTTCTATCTAATATCGTTAATTTGGACATAGTAGTGTAGTTTCAAGTATTCCTATCTAATACAAATAATTTGCACACAGTTGTATGGTTTCAGGTATTCCAATCTAATACAAATAATTTACACACAGTTGTATGGTTTCAGGTATTCCTATCTAATACAAATAATTTACACACAGTTGTATGGTTTCAGGTATTCCTATCTAATACAAATAATTTGTATACAGTTGTATGGTTTCAAGTATTCGTATCTAATACAAATAATTTGCACACAGTTTTACGGTTTCAGGTATTCCAATCTAATACTAACAATGTTATACTCAATTATATGGTTTCAAGTAGTTATTTCTATTTACTAATGAAAAATCTATTTAATAATAATAATCCTTTGTTTACGCCCAGTTAAATGGTTTCACATAACTAAAAATAATCCTTTGTAAAAATTATAATTTCAAGCAACAATTCAATCCAAATGATGTTGAGCTATAAGTCATCAAGTATTCCGATCCAATAATAACAATTTTCAAACAGATATTTGATTCGTAGATGAGCCCCTAACAGGTACTGTCACTCTAGGTCAGAGTGGAACCGGGAGTAATGGTAATGAAAGGGTACTATAATCTTTCTAAATCTCAGAAGTTAGAACCTGCAGTTTAATGTCATAACAGGACATTCCTTTTTTTGCGTTGTCTTACTTCCTTGTTGGGGATATAGTCAGCGTATTCTTAAACCAATTGGGCGAATGGGTGATTCTATAACTTATAATATCCATTTTGATTGTATAATATTCCAGTAGAAATAATAAAATCCTAGCATAGTTGGTAGTGTTCGCCAATGGCCCGGGAGATCAGGGTTCAATCCCATGTCGAATCATACCAAAGACTTAAAAAAAAGGTACTTGATACTTCCTTGCTTAACGCTCAGCATTATAAGGTACGTATCAAGGGTAAAGTGGAGAAATTTGAGGGAAGGAGTAACGCCCTCCCCTACACCTCAGTGTAGTAGCTATTGAAAAGGGAGCTTTCGGGTCACTCTCGACCACGGTCGCCAACTTTACTTACTTTATATTGTGGAAAAAAGAAATGAGTTAGAGAGGGTGTTACTTACGTCTTGCGGGTTCTGTTTCGGGGGATATTGTGGCCAACATGAATGTCTATCCGCTTCTGATAATTGTGGTCAGATTTGAGAGTAGGAGGGGTGAGAGGTGATTACAACCTATATATTCAGGTTCAGTCACCTCTTTCTGGGTTCAGTCTAAATTGTGTTATCAAGGAGACCAGATCGTTATTTTTTCTACTCCAGAATTTTAGATAGTTCTGTTACCAGACCTTGTTGGGCGGGTCGCTTAAAGAGCAATTCTTTTTTGCAACCCCGATTGCTGCCTGCACTTTAAGTATCGCCCTTCTACTATTTTTTTCGACAATATTTGGTTTAGAAGAAAATGAACTTTTTAAACAATTTGGAGTGCATTTATTTATAGCCAATGTTCTTGATAGATCTTTTAAAATGAAGTTCAACTCAAAAAAATTGCAATATTATCATTCAGATACAAATTGAATTGGAAATTGCTTTAGTTTGAGCATTTTAAGTGTATTGATCAATACTGGAAATTTATTGTTTTTCAGGATCGTACATTCCATTTCCTTTTATCATTATTATTATTATTATTTTGTTCGCATCCTTTCTTTGGGTTGAATGCCTTTTTAATCTTTGGCATAAAGCCCTTGCTTCGTATTTTGGTACGAAAATACGTGAAAGAAAAAGAACCGGTGGCTGACACCGTATGCGGGTCGACCACGTGAGGCAGTGGCTTTCTGCTTCCTCTTTTACTTGCTCGGCAGGGTACAGAGCAGACGTGCCGACTATGGCTCTGCCTGGACTTACAGACTTCAAGACTTTGAATTTCAAGTTCGAAAAGTTGAATTCGTTTTTTCTATTTCTCAACAGTCTCTATGAAGGCTTTGGCCCTAATGTATATGCTTTGGACGTTATAAAAAATAGTTGAATTCCCTTTTTTACTGCACCGCAGGGGAGAGTGGACGTGCCTAATGTTGCTGGAAGTGAAATTGACTGACTTTGGGACTTTGTGCTTCAACTTCGAAAAGTTGAATTCGCGTATTCGCCTTGATTCCAGCTTCAGTGATGTATGCTTGTGAAAAATTATGTGCACTTGCGGAGTCTAGGGAAGGGAATATTTCAAACAAGCAGCCGTTTACTCTCATTCTCCAACCTGGATTGTAACAGGAAGAAAGAAAAGAAGACATTACCGCTTGCATTACAGACTACTTCAGTAGTCTGTAATGCAAGCGGTAATGTCTTCTTTTCTTTCTGAAATTGAAATTTCGGAGAGAAAAAAAGCCGGGACAAAGGCTTGAAACCTTTTCTAGAAGTACAGCAACTCTGCAAGTGGATTGCTTATTTTGTTTTGTACAAATTCTCGTGGGTTAATTTTGTTAGTAAAAACCCTGTTTGAGTAAGTGTATTTCTTTTCTTCTTTCTCTGTTGTACTAATATTTTCGTGGGTTAATTTTGTTCGTGGAAACCTATCCTGAAGCAACTGTTTTATATTGTTTTATTTTGTTACAAGGGGCGTTGTCTTAAGCTCGGCTCGCAGGTGACAAATCGTAGAAGAAGCGAGAAAGAAAGAACAAAGCACAGAGAGGTGTTAACAGTACACTTCCGGATGTAGAAGTGATTTATTCCTTCCGGCAATATATTTTATTTACATATATTTACATATAGACCTGTTTTGCGCATGCACTAAACTGTTACTTCCTTTTACGGATATGTCAAAGGATTGGAGTAAGGCGCTTAGGTTTTTTTTAAATATTATGACGTCTGCATAAGGGAAAATATATGCAACCTTGCTTTAAATAAACTTTTTCGTGATGTAACCAAACAAGACCATTTTCGTTTTCATCCTGTTTTTCCACTCCCCATTTTGTTTCAGACGCGAGCTAAGGTCGAATTTATCTGCAAGAGAACAAATTTCCGACTTCGAATAAATATTTTTTTTTTGGGGGGGAGAATGCTGGGTTATGTTAGGAGCGCAATGGGAATATTTGTACTATATAGATTGGTTATGAGTGAAAATAAAACGTGAAGTAAAATGTATAGTTGCCATAGGTGATGATGGAAGCAGCGATTGAAAATAGTTGTAAGCGCCTCAAAAAATTCGGCAGACATTTTGAATATCTTTTTGAGTTTAGTGAGAGATGGTACGTCATGACAATGGCCAATTAGCAAATAAAGAATTCATTGGCTTTTTACGATCTTAATTGGTAAGTCTCTCACACGGGAACAGACATCTTAATTAAGTCTTGTTGCAAAACTGCACGTGTTTGTTCCAGGAAAAAAAATATGAGCGAGACGAATAACTTGGTTAGAATTTGACGAAGTAGCCCAAGCTACTGGCTGCCAGTACCAATAATAATAATAATAATAAATCTAAGAATATAAAGATATTTATCAAGCTTAAAACACGCTAACTGTATCCCCGTAAGAAGGCTAAGACCCTACCCCTAAAAAGGGGGTGTCCTAGGAATGACACTAAACTGTATCTGATGATAAGGCTCCAGTTCTGGTGCTCTGGGAAATTGAAGTACCTCTTCATATCCATTACTTCCATGGCCACAATGACCCGGAGTGGTAGTATCTGTTAGGGCACCATCTAAAGGTCGAATAGATCTGTAAAAATTATTCGTATTCGATGGAGCAACTTTTTTTTTAGCTTTCTGGCAAGGTTCAAGTATTCTTCTATCTTTTCGTTTTTTTTTTCATTTTCTCTTTGCGATCAGCTGGGTGGCATTTTTTTTGTAAATTAACACTATGTCTGGCTTTGTGATCGGGATTATTTATATTTCAAAGTCCAAGAAAAATTTTTTGTCTCATTTTCTAGGACTGATTCCTGTTTGTGTATATATCATTTAGTGGTATGATCAAATTTCCAATGGACTACTATTTCTACCCTGTCGTGTCTTGAAATCCTTTTGAGTCAGTTATCTGCATTCGCGTATTATGTAATTAACTGCCTTATTACTTTTCATCCACATACACTTACGATTCTGCACGGAATCATAATTTTTTTTAAGGACACATTCTTAATTCTTAGCTTTTTTTTTATTGCACCTGCTAATAATGTCACACTTTTAGAGGGTAAAAAAAGTCACAAAAATTGAATGAAAGTGTTATATTGTCATGTGCCATATCATAACGACACAAAAATAAAACAGACGCACGCAATGATAAAGACAAGTAGAAGAGACAGACGCAGGAAGGAAGACGCGGGAAGATTTCTTTAACAAAATATTACCTCTCCCTTTATTGCAAGGGTTCGAAAAGGTTGTGTGGGGTTTTACTGTGAGAGGGAGCTGGAGACCGAACATAAACTGTAATATTTTGACCCCACTGTTATGACCGTCACGTTGTGTCTTTCTTATTCTTTAGGGCTGCTCAACCGGAGGCCTAGGGTCAACTCTGCTGGATGCTGGCTTTCTTTACTGCATCTTATCAGCATCTTCTCTGGACCCCAAACTCCATCGGGGTTCCCGAGGGCCCCCTCAGTCGAGTGTGGCTTTCCCTACCACATCTCTCTCCAACTGGCCTGGAACTCAACTGGCAACTCCACTGGCCCCCTGGGCGTCGAACTCAACTGGAATCGGAACTCAAATCAGTTATATAATCGTTCGACGCCCACTCGATCTTTGAAATCGAATGTTTAATCGTCATCAAGCGGAAATAACTGTCATGCAGTTCAGAGGTCACTCTCTTCCGGTGCATCACTCTGTAGTGTACCATGGGAATTTTTTTTTTAGCTCGTCCCATTTCATCAGCCAATTTCCGCCCACGCGATTTCCTCTCATAACTGCCATTAGAATGTGTCACTTCCTTCCAGTGCATCACTTTGAATGGCATTTTTGGCCGGGTCAAAAGGACAAAAGGTCAAAACATAACAAAAGCATTGTTCATTGATTGCTCAGAAACTGATTATTAAGCGAATACTTTTTGAATTTCTTATAGTAAAATTTACTGATTTTTTTATCAGTCTAACTAAACAAAAAATCAATAAATAAACTATTAATAGAATAAACAAATACTTTTTATCTTAATTAATACACGAAATTTTCCATAAAAAATAAGGAGACATTTTTAATTCTTAGATTTTTTTTATTGTTACATTTTTATAGCTTCAAAAAGAAAATGAATTAAACAAATACATTTTTGTCTCGACAGGCAATTAAGAACTGAATTTTAATTTTTGTCATACGAGGTGCAACGATAAGTTTCCAGACCTTTTTCGTTTGGGCATTTAAAATTGTCATAGACTCTTGGAAATTCAGTATGTTATTGCTATACATCGGATGAGATGACAGACCAATTTTTATGATTTCAGCTTCAAAGGAACAGCTGTAGCAGGAATTCAAATACACCCTACTAAAGCCTGATTGTTACAGCTGGTGAATTTCAAAAATGCAATCTGACACTTTAGAAGAACGATATGCAATAAAATTGTGTTTTAAACTTGGAAAAAAGGCCACAGAAACCTATGGAATGCTTCAGACTGCTTTTCGACCATCTTGCATGAATCGAGCATCAGTTTTTGAGTGCCATAAGAGATTCAAGGAAGGGAAAGAGTCTGTCAGGGATGATGAGAAGTGTGGGAGGAGTAAGGAAGTCAATACACCACAGTTGATTGGCCAAAGGGTTAGGGTTAGGGTTACTATGTTGAGGTTTTATGGGAGTTCAGGAAGAGATTTCGTCGGAAGAGGCCAGCACTCTTCAAATCGGGTCAGTGGCATTTCCAGCAGGACAATGCACCAGTCCACAACTCTATCCTTGTCACAGACTATTTGACCAAGATGGGCATCAAGACAATTCCGCAGCCTCCCTATAGTCCAGACGTTGCTCCCTGTGACTTTTGGTTATTCCCTAAGCTCAGAGGCTGTCGTTATGAGAGAATTGAGGAGATGAAAGAGGCTGTGATGTAGGTCATTGACACGCTCACATAAGAGGACCTCCATGGTGGCTTCAAGAAGTTGTTGGAACGGTACAACAAGTGCATTGCAGCTGGAGGAGACTACTTCAAAGGGGACTAGAGTTTCATGTGTGTACTATCAATAAAAGTGCCCATCCGGAAAAAGTCTGGAAACTTATCCTATGCGCCTCGTATATTTAAAAAGTCTTTAGAAAAATGAAATTAGAATAATGCTTCATACCACTTACCACTTACTCATTGGGTGCTCCTTTCACATGGCCTTGTGCCACATCTAAGCAAAAAAAAATGCTTAGTAAATTACCACTTAATCATTTCCTTAGGATTATTATAATTAGTTACAATGCATATAATTTATATTACACTGGAATTCTTCATAAATAGAATTATTAGTGTTAGATAGAAATACTTGAACCCATTTAACAGGGTGTAAACAAGTCATTAATATTAATTGAATTATTACTTTGACATAAGAATATTATAACCATTTAACGATGTACAAATAAAGGATTAATATAAGAATTATAAATGATAGCTAAGAATATTTGAAACCATTTAACTGCATGCAAACAAATGAGCTCTAACAATTCATTTAAAAATAAAGTTACCCACAAATTATTCACGTGAAAATCCTATATATATAAATTTAAGTTGGCGACCTTAGTCGAAGGTGACCCGAAGGCTCCCTTTTCAACTGCTACAACACAGAGATATAAGGAAGGACGCTACTCCATCCCCACGATTGCTCCACTTCACTCTTGATCCTTACCTTATATATATTTACCCAACCCCTCCGCTCGGGCAGGATATGACACAAGGTCAATTTTTAAGCGGAGTTTAACAGGTTTGAAATCAGAGTTTTCCTTCTCTTAGACTAGTTGCCCCACCAAGGCTGAAGAAATCAGGCTGCCCTACTATTTACCCATGGATGGAGGGAGAATAATTGGATTCATACCTTTCCCAAGGGTATTAGTGCTATGTGAAATGCAATCAGTCTCGTCCGGGATTTGAACTCGTGTCGCTGTGTCCATTTCCTACGACGATAACCATTACACCAGAGGCACCTCCACGGGATCCTTACCTTATAATGCCGAGTATTAAGCAAGGCAGGCTTAAGTACCATTTTTTGAGTCTTTGGTATGACTCGACCTGGGATTGAACCTCGGTCTCCCGGACTATGGGCGAACACTCTACCTATTAGACTATATATATATATATATATAAGATTTGATATTAAATAACCCTCAAGGGTTGATATAGAATAAAACACCAATCTACCAACCAACCAACCAATAGAAAATGGTCTCATTATAACTAATAATTGATTCAAACTTGGAACTTGTCCTTTAAGAGAACTTTTCTAAGCGAACATTATTATTCACTCTCACCATTTACAAGGAAACTCTGAAGTGTGACATTTGGTTACATTAACCTTTGTCAGTCCACCATGGGTGGGTGACAAGGGCATCTAAATATCTAAGTCTGCTCGATTTCCATAGTTTTCTTAACCCCCACCATCACCATTATGAATGTTTTTATGATATGGTAAATAAATTTCATATATATATATGGAGAAAATAGAAAAACAAAGTCGTCCAAAAGTAATGAATTTTTTACGAAAGAAAGTCGACGTTAAAACGTTTCAGTTTTAAAGAATGTTCGTCAAGACTTTATAGGACTTTACACTCCTATAATTTAATATGGGCGGTATGCCACTTGTTCCCACAACAAAGATGGCGGGCGCTCACATATTCAGCCTCGGGAAACCATTGGCCAGGAAACCACGTGACATACTTAAAACTACGTCCGCGCGTAAATTTTCGTCCTGCGTTTGGAGCCTCTTCCAAGACGCGTATTTTCTATAAATACGTCGTCTTCAAACACCCTCTCTCTCTTTTACCCAATTTCTTCGCAGCGGCAACACACTCCCTCCAGTGTGAATCAACAGGAGTGAAAAGCAACAACATGGCTGGGCCTCGCAGATATACATTGACTATGAGACTTTTTCCAGTTTCCAATCATAAAAAGAAAGACATTTTAAATATCTAATCCTTTTGTAGTTAAGTTGTGTTAGACACACACACACATACAAACACACTCACACATATACACACACTATTATTTTATTAATAGAATTAGCAATATTTTTTATGTATCAATGTAAGTTTTATTGTTATTATATATAAATTTGTTTTGTTCGTCGCCACGTTTTAAATGTTCCTTTTTTTCCGCACCATTTCATATCCTTCACTCATTGGCTTCTTTCATTAACTACCTTTTTCCATGTGACTATATTATGCCTATTCTACCTTTTTTCTAAACCTATAACATAAACTTCATCAACATTAAATTTTGGGGGACTAAGTATAACTACAAAATAACATGTCCCCCCTACAACTTTAAAATGGTGAAATAAGTGTTAATTAAAAAAAAATGATGAATGTTTCATAAAACATGTTTTATTCAACATCCATCTTGATGCACATTCATTAAAACTGAAATGTTTTAACGTCGAATTTCTTTCGTAATAAATTCATGACTTTTTGATGACTTTATTTGTTTTTCAGTTTTCTCCACACAGTCAGATTCCTTTCTATGACTTTCTTTCACATACAGGAATTGAACACTCTGGTATCCGGTATGGCAAAAATGTAAACAAACGAAGGTTACTACATAATGCCTCATAATTCCCGAGCTGATGTAGTTCGCTTGTTGGCTGTGCGTTATGATACTAAGTCTAACGTTTAAGTTGGGCGGGTTTCGATCACAGCTTCAAGCCTCCTACGTGTCCAGCCACAGTGAAGAGTTGTGATACAACGAAACAGTCTGTCTGTGGATGACTATATATATATATATATATATACACAAACACACATATTTAATAAAGATTACGAGGTGCATACGATAAGTTTCCAGACTTTTTTCGTATGAGCATTTAAAATAATCGTAGACTTTTGAAAATTCACTATGTTATTGCTATACATCTGATGAGTTGACTGACAAATGTTTATGATTTCAGGTACAAATGAACAGCTACAACAGCAATTGGCATACACCCTACTAAAGTCTGATTGTCACAGCTGGTGAATTTCAAAAATGCAATCTGATACTTTAGAAGAACGATATGCAATAAAATTCTATTTTAAACTTGGAAAAAAGGCCACAGAAACCTATGGAATGCTTCAGACAGTGTTTGGACCGACCATCTTGCATGAATCGAGCATCAGTTTTTGAGTGCCATAAGAGATTAAAGGAAGGCACGGAGTCTGTGACGGACGATGAGAAGTGTGGGAGGTGTAAGGAAGTCAATCCACCACAGTTGATTGGCCAAAGGGTTAGGGTTAGGGTTACTATGTTGAGGTTTTAAGGGAGTTTAGGAAGAGATTTCGTCGGAAGAGGCCAGCACTCTTCAAATCGGGTCAGTGGCATTTCCAGCAGGACAATACACCAGTCCACAACTCTATCCTTGTCACAGACTATTTGACCGAGATGGGCATCAACACAGTTCCTTACCCTCCCTATAGTCGAGACCTTGCTCCCTGTGACTTTTGGTTATTCCCTAAGCTGTCGTTATGAGACAATTGAGGAGATGAAAGAGGCTATGACGAAGGTCATTGACACGCTCACACAAGAGGACTTCCATGGTGGCTTCGAGAAGTTGTTGAAATGGTACAACAAGTGCATTGCAGCCAGAGTAGATTACTTCGAAGGGGAGTAGAATTTCATGTGTATACTATCAATAAAAGTGCCCATGCGAAAAAAAGGTCTGGAAACTTATTAAAGGCACCTCGTATTATGTCAGCGTGCATTCTGAACGATAGAATAAACTTTATTAGAAAAAAAATTTTTTATACATACATCATCATCATCGTCATCATCATGCCACCACGGATCTCCCTGACACTCTCTCGCCACCCGTCTCAATCGTCCATTGCTCCCAGTTGGTCTTCAAGGCTACATCCTGTATCGGCACAGAGCTGTTGTATATAGGTTCTAAGCTGATCGTCCTGTCTTTGCTTGTCCATGTGAAGGGGTCCATAGGAGTATGTCGCTTTGGAGTTCGTCCTTATCTATTTGTAAATCTCTACTAGCTTCGTTTTTTGATTGATTTTAATGGCATGCCATACTGTCTAGTGCTATTTCATGCAGTCCTGTTCCTTCTATGTTCATATTTTTATGTTGTCGTTTCACAAGGGTTTTTTGCCCAATCGGCTGGGGCTGTAGAATACACTGACTGCCCCTCTGCAGAGGGGTAAAACCCATTCAATGAGTGTCCTGGATATGACACTAAACAATCTGATGGTGAGGTTCCAGCAGTGCTGGAGCTTTAGGGAATGCGGAGTACCCCTTCATTGCCATTGCTCTCAGGTCCACTCTGGCCCCGAGTGGTAGCACCTAATAGGGCCCTATCATTGGGTTAAATAGAACTAACGGCATACTTATGCAAAACTGAATTGTTTGATTAAACTAAAAAGCTTGAAATAGCAATGTTTTTGACAATTAAACCGACTTACATTTAAACTGTGTGCTTATGCTATACTGAATTGTTTGAAATTGAACTGTTTTTGACACTGAAACTGTACTTACACTAAACTGAATTGTTAAACTGAATAGCTTGAAATAGAAATGTTTTTGACAATTAAACTGTGTACTCATGCTAAACTGAATTGTTTTAAATAGAACTGATTATTTACATAAAAATGGATTTGGCGTTAAATAACCTACAAAGGTTGATATGCCATAAAACCTAACCAACCAATCAATCAAGGGGTTTTTGTACACGGTCCAATCGAGTACTTTGGTTTTGTTGGTTGTTTTTGATGGCGTATCAACCCTTGTGGATTATTTAATGCCAGATCATGTCGAAACATATATAGACATTATATATATGATTTGTAAGAGAAAAGTTTATCGGTAACCTTTTTAAACTAGCCAGAGCTCAGGGTCAAAGACAAAATCTCTATTGTTCGAAGAAAAGAGAGAAAGAAGTTTGTTAAGGGGTTACTGAGTATAGCACTAAATTGTATTTTGTGGTAAGGGTTCAATTTTGGTGCTCTGGAGAGTGTGGAGTAGCCTTTCATTGCCATTACTCCCAGGCCCACCCCTATCCGGAGTGATAGTACCAATGTGTCCCATCTAAGGATCAAATACATCTGTTTAAAAATTATTGTATTTGACGGGAATACTTGCTATCATATAGTTGTATAGATTATCTATATTAAGAATAGTTACGTGAAGCTATAAGTGTTTACTTAGGATTATTATTAGTAACTTGAAACCACATAACTATGTGCAAACAAATAATCATTTTTTAATAGAAAAAAACTACTTGAAACCATATAATTATTAGAATTTGAAACTATACTAGTGTGTGCAAATTATTTGTATTAGGTAGGAATACTTGATATTATATCACCTTACAAAAACCTTTTAAAAAAACAAGTACACAAAAAATGTAGATTTAAGAATACAATGTACGCAATTAGCTAACCTCTTGGCTTTAACAAATCCTAGACGGTTTGACATGCCGTTAAAATCAATCAATCAATCAATCAATCAACCGACTACTATCTTTTTAATGTACGAAAGCTCCGGAAAGGTCGAACTTTTTAGGAAATGTTTTTCTTAATGAGATAAAAAGTGAAATGACTCATGTAAATTCTTTTTTGAAATGTTTTTAAAGATTTTTTTTTCCTTGCTTCCCGTTCAATGAAATAAATTAACCAAAAAAATGGGCTTATTTTATTGCTTGTTGTAGACGTATACGCAAGGAACGCCATTCTTTTGTAGTAAATTTTCTTTGCCAAATGATACAAATAATTGAATCTACAGGAAGGAAAAGGTCGACCAGGTTACGTCATTATTCAGACAAAGAATTTCTTCCATCTCTTCCTCAAAAAAAGAAAAAAAAAGTTTGAGGCTTTGAATTGGCAGACAAATTCAAAATGGAGATCTGTTTTGATTTAAAAAAAAAAATATATCCAAGTTTCTTTGAAATGCAAAAAAAAAAAAAAGAAAACGCTTTATACTTAACAGTTTGAGAGTCGAAGTGCTTTATCAGAATGTTTTCTCAAATACATCCAAAAATCAAAAATAAAATAAAATACAATCTTTTAAAAAAGCAAAAAAAATAAAAAAAGAAGATTTTTTCAAAAGAGAAATAAAATTCCATTTAGTTTTATTGGAAGAAAAGTTGTTTTTTTCTGGTTGCACGGATTTTCGTAATGTTGACTTGAAATTAAAGAGAATAGGATATATGAGTTGGGAGGGGGGTCCCAAACGGAAATAAATAAACAAATAAATAAATACAAGCCTAGTTTGATTTGTATCGTTTGAAACCAGAGAAAAGAAGGTGAATCAAGTTAGATGAAACTGTTTCCATCTTTATCTCGTTTTAAGATGTCAGGCATCTTGAAGGACCAGTTGATTAAAAATTCTCTCATTGCTGTCGTTCAGTGTTTAGGCAGGGTAGAGAGTAATTTTAGTTCATGCCTTTTCAAATAGCACTTCCACACGTCCAAATATAGATATTTTTGTATGAACGATAATTTATGCTATAGTACCGCCGAGTGAGGACGGGCCTTTTTCGAATGTAATCGCCTTAGGGTACCATAACTCGTGCAAAATGGGGGGGGGAATAGAAGTAAAACAACAATGGAGACGAGACTTGTTCGAAGTATAAAAGAAAGATTTCGTTTATGGTTGGTTGAAGTACAGAGATTGTACTTAGCTGTCATTGCATTATACAGTTAGTTCTTATAGCATATTGTAGTTGATTGCTACTGCTGCTGCTTCTAGGTGATCGTTCGACATCTATTTGAAGCTGTTGCTGCGAACCTTTTTCTCGTCTGCTGTTTGGTTGAATTAGTCTCTCTTCTTGTACTGCCGAAGTGGGGCGCCGTATTTGATGGTTTACACACTAGACTAACAAGCTATTACTAGTGAGTTTGAGTCACATTAGATGCCCCATACATGCAGCCTGCTGTCACAACTAAGCGAAGTTTAGTATATAACTGTACCGTCAGAGTAGAACTGGTTGGCTTTGAGCTGAAAGTTATGTAGCGTTTTTGGATTGGTTGGAAAATATTTTTATGAATCTTTATTCATCTATTTATTTTTCAAGTTTGTCGCAGAAGTGGGTACGCGGAGCCCGTTGAAATTTCCGTCCTTCTTTGCTATTAGCGGGGTGGTTATCCAGGTGTACACTTTCGGTTGGATTATTAAAAGGAATTCCGAGAGTTTACGCCATATGAATCTCTGGTTAAAAAAATGAATAGATAAAAAGCTTGGGTGAATATATGATCATTTTTTTTTAAATGTTTGTTGCGGGTGAAGTTAGGTTTGTTGTTTCTGCAAATGCTGATATTTGATGTGGATGACATCAAACCCGGAGAGTTAGCTTTTCGTGTGAATTGTACACGCAAATGTTTTGTGCAAGCGTGTTATATCGCTGGTGGCTGGTAGATTTCTGTGATGGCTCTCTGTGCGTGTTGAGAGTCAGTGCCGTGGAAAGGCCTAGACTCGGCTGTCTATAAGTTCTTGGCGACAGCGTGTTTAGAAGATCAAGATGGTCATGGTGCTTGATGCAAGGAAGACATATAGGTTTAGGGAAACTGTGGGCATGTTTATTGTTAAAAAAATATAAACGACCGGTTTCGTCTGGCTCTTATCAAGCTGTTAACGCCAGAAAATTTAAAATCTAAATCTTTTAGATGTATTTATGCATAAAACTTCTACAGCTTTTCTCACTTCTGTATACAGAAAGTCCACATTTTCCGGCCGTTATACGAGATGGGATTCATTTTGCCCACAGCAGCGCAAAATCAATTTAATTGAGACTCTTGTCCATCGCGCACTTATGATTTCATCCAAGTGTTTTCTCGGTGATGAAATCAAGTTCATCAAGTCAACCCTGTCTAAAAATGAATGTCCATTATTTGTTTTAGATGGCGTTGTCCATGATGTTATGATGAAGTTTGATAGGGCTAGCAGGTGCACTGTTAATAAGTGCCCTGTTTGCCGTATATAGGTTCCAGAGGTGAGAGATTTGCCAAATCCATCACCACGGCTGTTGGTAAATGTTATTTCTCAGCTGCTGTACGAGTGATTTTTCAGACTCATACTGCATTTGTTTCAATGCGAAAAGATATCTTACCTCCCCACCATATTAATTCACTTATATATAAATATACATGTAGTTGTGGCAGTGACTACATGGGCAGGACGTCTAATCGGTTGGACTTACGCAAAAAGCAGCATTTGCCAGCTCGTATTTTAAATCTTGAGCTTAAAAGAAGTCAGCATGCAAATACATCCGGGTCCTCTATAGCAGAGCACATGATTAATAGTAGGGAATGTGTTGCAAATTTCAATGTTGACCGATTCAGTATTCTGAGTTGGTCACATTCGATTTTCCATCTAAAAGTGTGGGAGACCCTTTACGTTCGATCCCTTCAGCCTTCCTTCTGTAAACAGAGGGACTGTCTGTTGGGATTGAATGTGATCAGTCTCTGACCATCTGTTCATCTCTACTAATACCCCCACTCTTGGTGTTTTTTCCCCTCTTCTCCTTTCCTCCACTTCTTTCCATTACATTCCCCCTTTTAAATTTTCTGGCGTTAACAGCTTGATAAAAGCCAGACGAAACCGGTCGTTCATATTTTTTTTACAATAAACATGCCCACAGTTTCCCTAAACCTATATGTCTTCCTTGCTATTAATATATATATATATATATATATATATATATATATATATATATATATATATATATATATAAACACATGCACATATATGCATAAGTATATATACCTATTATAGTATACAGATATATATATATATATATATATATATATATATATATATATATATATATATATATACACATTTGTATGATTCATAGCCTTAAGCTACCGAAACTGTGTTATCACCCTGGATGGCGGCTGATGAGGCTAGGGTATCGCACGTGCTTCCACACGTTGTATGATGAAAAAATATATATATACACATTTGTATGATTCATATACATAAACCCATGCACACTTATGTATATAAGTATATATACACATGTATATATTCCCCTGCGTAAACATACACATCAATGTATGCATACGTGCATGCACATATTTATATATTATACACTGATATATATATATATATATATATATATATATATATATATATATATATATATATATATGTATAAAGACACCTACACCCACATATATGTGTGTGCATGTGTGTGTATGAACTCACACATATATTGTATAGATGAGGACAATTTTATCACACATGTGCCACCTTATATGCGTGTCTGTGTTTGTGTGAGTATGTGTGTGTGTATGCACACATGTGCCACCTTATATGCGTGTCTGTGTTTGTGTGTGTGTGTGTGTGTGTATGCACACATGCCTATGTATGTGTGTGTTTACATGAGTGCATGTGTGTGTGTGTGTGTGTGTGTGTGTGTTTCAAATTTCACATTCTGTCGATGTAAAGTATGTTTGAAATAAGCCCAATAAGATGTTTTAATGGAAAACCTTCAATAAAATCTTCCAATAAATGTTAAGACGAAACTTTCTGACATTTGAATAAAAATCATCTTTGACATTTCAATAATTTTCCATATGAATTTTTATCCAAAAATGATTCCTGCAACGGAGCACTTTTCTCGGCATCATTCTTTCTAATTAGATTCCATTTCAATATTTTCCGATTTTTTAGACAAGTTCTATTATTTATTTGTATTCGTTTGTCTATTTATTCAAAACAATCTTCCCAGATAACAATCAGTCCAGATAACAAATAGTACACAACAAAATAAAACAAGTCATTTAATTTTTAAATACAAAAAATTAAATTAATAAAATCACTGCAATATTTTGCCAGAAAGTATCCCTGTCTTGATTGTTTTTATTGAAACATTTTAGTCAATATTTTTTTCGTTTTGTACCGGGAGCTATGGTAGCGACAATTGAAAGTTGTCTTCTTTGGTTTGTTATATTTGTATACCATAACTCACCGTTAACATGATATGCGTGACGGATTACAATTCGGACATTTGTAGCAGAGGTTATTGCATTATTGTTTAATATTTCCTCATTCACAATAATGCAACAACAATTCATGAAAAATTAACAAGAATATTTTATTGCCGGAGTAAATTTAACAGTATGTATACAAGAAGGATATGAAATACTTTAAACCATTAGGTTTGGTTGTTTGGGTTTTATGGCATATCAACCTTTTTAGGTTATTTAATGCCAAATCCATTTTTATACAAATAGTAAAAAGTAAAGTTGTCTCCCTTTAGTCGAGGGCGACCAGAAGGCTCCCTTTTCAGTAGCTACTACACCGAGGTGTAGGGGAGGGTGCTACTCCTTTCCTTGGATTGCTCCACTTTACCCTTGATATGTTCCTTATATTCCTGAGTATTAAGCAAGGAGGTATCGAGAGCCATTTTTAAAGTCTTTGGTATGATAAGACCTGGAATTGAACCCAGGTCTCCCAGACCATTGGCAAACACTCAACCCACTAGACCAATGAGCCAGTATATTTTATACAAATAATCAGTTCTATTTCAAACAATTCAAGATATTCAGTTTATTCAAACAGTTCTAATTCAGCCAGTTCAGTTGAGTATAAGTATAGATTTTGTTTACACGGTTAAATGTCAAAACAGTTCTATATTAAACAATTCAGTTTAGCGTAAGTAGAGTTTCAATGTCAAAAACAGTTCAATTTCAAACAATTCAGTTTAGCATAAGTACGCAATTTAAAAGTAAGTACACAGTTTAATTGTCAAAAAGATTTCTGTTTCGAGCTCCATATATAGGGCCCTATCAGGTGCTAATATTCCAGGCCAGAGTGGACCTGGGAGCGATGGCAATGAAGGGGTTCTCCGCATTCACCAAAGTCCCAACATCACCGGAACCTCACCATCAGATTGTTTAGTGTCATACCCAGGGCACCCTTTGGAGGAAGGGGTCTTACTCCTGTATTCTATAGCCCCAGCCGACTGGGCAATGGAAATACTTTAAGAATCCATACTGAGGTTAGATAATGAAGTGTTCTAATGTGGCTGCTAGAGTCTTTTGTGTAAGTTGAGAGTCCTTAATATGCGACAAATAAAAGTGAACAGAAATTTTAAATAAGAACTTACATATTTAAAAATTTTATCATGTGCAATGCTACAGGAGGTTGTTGGTGAGTGCAAGACCCCGGTCCATGTGGACAGGAATGTACGTGCACAAACATGCATGCTATTTTGTTTATGGGAAAAGAAATTTAACTTTAGTATGCCCTTCTTTATATGTTATTTTGGCCATACCCTCTAGTGGCCATTAACTGTACTATTTGGCAGAGATGAGAGGTGATTACCTTTTATGTCACCAAGAGCCAAATAGCAGAAATTGTCAACGGATAATGAACGTAATCTCAACAGCCTTTTTATATTTGATGTCTAAAGTTTCTTTTAGGACCGTTACATTTGTTGGTCTCCCAAAGTGCATGTTGTATCTATTTCTGGTGCTTTTCTGTTCTTCCTCGCTTGTTTAAAAAATAGGAAACAAAAACGAAAAGAGAAAATGGTAGTAAAGTGTA
>CAUZXS010005886.1:115000-207500 GCA_963585895.1 Sepioteuthis lessoniana
CATTCTGGAAGTTTCTTTTTTAAAATAAGTACATATAATTGTTATTTGATAGATACACTGAATAAATTCAGCAGATATTGAATAGCCTGAAACCAAACAAGAAAATCTATTTCATACTCTCTCAAACTGTTTCGTTTGCTTATATTAAGCTAACTTGCTAATACAATTTGCTCATATCTGTCGATCTACCACAGTCTGCAATCTATCTATCTATCTATCTATCTATTAGATCAGAGTCTGGTTTTCTCTCTCTCTTTCTCTCTCTCTCTCTCTCTCTCTCTCTCCCAATATATATATATATATATGTCTGCTCATATCTATCAGATGGCAGTCTGTTAAGATCTCTCTCTCTCTCTCTCTCTCGCTCTCTCTCCTTCTCTCCTTCTCTCTCTCTCTCTCTCTCTCTCAAACAGTTATATATATATAAATATATATAACTGTTTGCTCATATCTATCTATCTATATATATATATACGAGGATTATTAATTAAGTCTTCAGACTTTTTTCATATGTGCACTTTTATTGAGAGTACACACACAAAACTCTAGTCCCCTTCGAAGTAATCTCCTCCAGGTGCAACGCACTTGTCGTACCGTTCCAACAACTTCTGGAAGGCCCCATGGAAGTCCTCTTGTGTGAGCGTGTCAATGACCTTCATCACAGCCTCTTTCATCTCCTCAATTGTCTTATAACGACAGCCTCTGAGCTTAGGGAATAGCCAAAAGTCACAAGGAGCAAGTTATGGACGATAGGGAGGCTGAGGAACTGTCTTGGTGCCCATCTTGGTCAAATAGTCTGTGACAAGGATGGAGTAGTGAACTGGTGCATTGTTCTGGTGGAAATGCTACTGACCCAATTTGAAGAGTGCTGGCCTCTCCTGACGGAATCTCTTCCTGAACTCCCTTAAAACCTCAACATAGTAACCCAAACGCTAATCCTTTGGTCAATCAACTCTGGTGTATTGACTTCCTTACTCCTCCCACACCCCTCATCATCCCTCACAGACTCCGTGCCTTCCTTGAATCTCTTATGCCACTCAAAATCTCATGCTTGATTCATGCAAGATGGTCGGTCCAAAAGCAGTCCATACGATTCTGTGGCATTTTTCGTTCTTCTATAGTGCCCTCACGTCCAGATTGCATTTTTGAAATTCACCAGCTGTGACAATCAGGCTTTAGTAGGGTGTATTCGAATTCCTGCTATAGCTGTTGATTTGAACCTGAAATTATAAAAATTGGTCAGTCATCTCATAAGATGTATAGCAATAACATACAGAATTTTCAAGAGTCTACGACAATTTTAAATGCCTGTACAAAAAAGTCTGGAAGCTTATTGAAGGCACCACGTATATATATATATATATATATATATATATATATATATATATATATATATATATATTTCATTCAGTGTGTTTTTATTAAAAACAAGTGAAATAAGTTGAAGGAAATACTAGTGAAAAAAGAAATAATTGTCAATAGTTGATCTAAGAAATTCACGTAACTTACGCTTATGATTATCATGTGTAAAAGCAAGAGAAATAAGATGAAGAAAATACGAAACTATCACTACAAAACGAAATACAAAATACAAAGAGAAATACTAATAAAAATTTAATGACGGTTGACAATCCTTCATCTAATAATAAAATTCGAGATTTCTTTTCTTTTTTTAAATATCTTCTTTTTTCCTCTCTTTCCTTCCCAACTCCTTGCAGGCACTAGTCGTAAAAAGACACAGGAGTCTCTCAACCGTGATTAAAAACTCCAGTTGTCCAAAATGTAATTATCCCACATTGAAACACAACCAAAAAAAAAGAGGAAAATGCTGAGACGAGGCATGGGAGAGGGGTTAAAAGAAGCATCGCAGGGGTAATAAATGCTGAATGTTTAGATGGAGTCTAAAAGGGCAAAGTTAGAAAAAAACCTACAGAGCGCTGATACAAGTAAAAGATGATGAAAGGTCACAGGGTTAAAAGGAGACCCCTCCCCACAATATTCTAAATGGTTGGGATTGAGGGTGAACTCCTTCTTTGTCAATGCACTTAAATCCATTATTTCCCTTTGCCTTGCGGGGATCAAATATTACATAGAGAAAATTTTAAATCAAGCTAAAATATGGATCAGGCTTACTTATACAGCCATATCAATGTGACTCAAAAAGAGTCTAAAAGAAAAGAGAATGATTAAAAAAGTCAGACATATTGAATACAAGCTCGCCTGAGGATTAAAAGCGTGAAACTCTAAGTCATAAGTTTTTAACTTGCTTTATATTTTATTTTACTCTTGAAATAATATTGTGACACTGCTTTAAGCTTTTGTGCTTTGAACACTAAATATATTAAGTAAAAAGATTAATTTTTATTTTAAAAAAAAAACAATCCTTACGCGGAAAATAAAACTGCACTTTGAAAAAAAAAAGGTAAAAAATAAAAAGAGAAACGTGCCTCGTGCGTACAACTGAGAACTATTTATTACTAAGTAAATAAAAATAAACAAAAAGGAATTTTGAAGACAAACACTAGTCGCTAAAATTCATTGCTATTTTAGCGACCAGTAAAAAATTTTAAAAAAAGTAATAATGATACAATTGTTTCGAAAAAAACTGGGTCACTCAAGAATTACAAAGAACTGCTATGTCTTCAACGAACAAAGGAGCTGGTTCTTACAACTAAAAAAAAAAGGTGTGTTGTATGAATGGAAAAAATATTAGGAAGAGTCTCTTACGCGAAAAACATCTCTTGGGAAAAGCTGTTTACTTTTCCATCAAGAAAACAATGAATAATACAGACACATGGGGGTTCATTCAGCAATTTTTTCAGTACTTGTACAGGATAGCAAATTCAGTTGTATACCTCATGGTATGAGGCAAGACAGCACGAATTCTCTGATATAGGCCACAGCATATTTCTCTAAGTAGAATACAGCACAGCAGCATACCTCGTGGTTAAAGTCAAGACAGCACAAATTCACAGATATAGGCCACAGCATATTTTTTCTTGTTGAGGTCAAGCACAGCAGTAAAATTCCCAGAAGGATTTACTCTCTATTCTCCATTTTTTCCTTGGCTGCTGGGAATCCCTGACCCTCTCCCGCCACCCCTCTCAATCGTCCATCGCTCCCGGTAGGTTTTTAAGGCTACATCCTGTATTGGTACAGAGCTGTAGTATATAGGTTCTAGCTGGTCGTCCTGCTTTTGCTCGTCCATGTAATGGGGTCCACTTATGAGTTCGTCCCTACTTCTCCAGCAGTGCCCTACGTGTCTGGTTCATCTAACTTTGATAGTTTTCGTGATGGGTGGTAGGTGACTGTATAGCTGCAGTTATGGGGGGTGCTGCCTCCAGGACTTGTTTAATATTGCTCGCAGCAATCTTGTGAAGTTGCCGTCAATCTTTTTCTCCGTACGTTTAGTTAGCGTCCATGTAATGCATCAATATAGCAATATTGACACGACTGCTGCTAGGAAAAAACAGTGTTTTATTTTATCGGTCAGTTCTGACTTCCATATGACCGATATCCTATCGATAGCGGTCCATGCCTTTGTTAGTCGCGTGTCTAGGTTGATGAGACTGCGTCTTAGGTAAGTGAACTTGTTCACTAGTTTCAGAGATCTAGCATTTAGTGTGGAGATGTCGCCTCTTTGATTAAAGCACATGTATTCCGTCTTGTGTGCGTTGACATGGAGGCCTATGTCAGCAGCTGCTCGTTCCTAATTATGTAGCAGGGTTTCGCCTTGGGTGGGTGTATTTGCCAGAAGCACTATCATCGGCGTAGTCCGCGTCCATAATTGTTTGTGTGGGGTATCTTCTGTTTCTTTCCTTTGTCAGCTTGAAACTGTGGTCTTTCATTCTATCAATAGGCATTCTAAGCATGTAGTCTAGGCATATGATAAAGAGGTATGGGGCTAATGTGTGTCCTTGCAGCACACCTGCTACAATGTCGAAGTATTCAGTGTCTCCACCTGGGGAGCAGACTTTTACTTTCGTGTTTTTATACAGCCTCATTATGGCTGCGACTGTTTCTTTGAGTAGGCCGTAGGAGAGTAGAATTTGCTCAATCTCCCCTCTATGGAATCAAAGGTCTTGGAGAAGTTGACAAATAATATTTTTGCCTCTAGATTTCTTGCACGTTCACCTAGAATTCGACGAATAATCAACATTTTTGATATCGTGGATCAATTTCTCCGAAAGCCATTTTTGTTCTTCCAAAGTATCTTCTCAATTTTAGGTTTTATGCGGTTGTGTAGTAGAGCATTGTAGATCTTGGCTGTTATGGATGTATATGTTATACCTCGATAGTTCTTGGCTATTCTGAGGTCGCCTTCTTAGGGAAGCGGAGGATACATCCCTTTGTCCATCTGTCTATTGTGTTTTGGTTATATACGGCACTACAGTGTTGGAGCAGTATGTCGTCGAATTCCCTAGTCTTCCTTATTTCTGGGAGTAATTCATCAAGTCCTGCTGCTTTTCTATTTTTAATTTTTCTTAGTACTGAGTCGAGTTCTTGCGTAAACTGTCCTGGTTTGATGTCGAATTGTTTATTAATAATTCACGTGATTGGTTCATGCGTAACTCTCGGTGGGTTTCCAAGTAAATTCTCGAAATGTTGTTTCCATAGTTGTCTTCGTTTTTCTTGCCTAGTAGCTTTCAGTTTAGCGTTCATCGTGCTCTTCCTTCTGCTCGCTTCGTTTACCGTCTACCTTGCTATCCTAGATTGTCTATCTTCAACCGAGTCTCCAATCTTATTGATCTGATTTTGTATGTATTCTGCTTGTTCTTTTAGGTATATCTTAGCAAATTAATTTTGTGGCTTTTTAAGTTTCAGGGCATTGATATTGGTTGGGTTCCTCCCATTGCGCTTGGAAACGGTTTTCAAATTTGCACACTTTTTTCTAACCGCTAATGTTTCTCATGGGACTCTAGGTTTAGCTCTTTGTTTAGTTGGTAGGCATTCTGTTGCTGTTTCTAAGTGGCCATTGATGAAATTCTCATATTCGTCATTCGGAGTATGTGTTTCTGTCTTCTCCTGTAGTGCATCGAATTTGTTTCTTAGTGTTGACGTAACTGCTGAGAACAGCAAGGTTTTAAAAAAACAGCACATTCTGCGAAAATTCACAGAACTCCTAAATTCACATTTTGACTGCACCGTGACTTGAGCCGAAAAGTTTATACTCTCAGCAGGTGGTGTCAGTTCCAAAAAATCCTGTCATTTCCTTACGGCGGTAACAACTATAAAAGTCCCTTCCAAGAAGATGTTCCCATTACAATAAAATAATTCCAACATATGGATTAAAAACACTTTTAGCTATATATATATATATATATATATATATATATATATATATATGAAGATCTTGTGGTACGTACAGAATCTAAATATTGTTTTTAAAAGCGAGCACAGGGTATTAAAAATGTTTTAAAATCATAAAAACGAATTACAATCCTAAAAAAAAGGTAATCATTTCTTTCGGTCATTTCTCTTCAGAGAATTGTCAGTGACAATCGATTTTGTACTATGTATGTGAGGGTCATTCAATAAATACGGTGAATTTTGCCATAGGAGTTGACGATAAGAATCACTGTTTACTGTTGGACTTTTTTCAAGGTCATTTCATGTCCCAGGAGACCATCAGTGTGACCTTCTTTACTAACTGCAGTGCCCAGAACTTTTTCTTTACCGGAGAGTCAATGTGTGTCCACTCCATGGACCGTCTTTTCAATTCTGGCTTATAATAACACACTCATGTTTAACTCATTTGTAAAGATTTTTTTTTACTAAAACATCCAAGCACATCTCACAATCTTCTGTAAATTTCATATAGTTTGCAATTTTCAGTCACCAAAGATTTGATGACTGACCTGGAGCACTCTGTTTGATTTGCCACCATTTTGAATAGCCCCAAAAGAAACATTTTTGCTTGATTAGAATAATTTTTGCTACTGACCAATTCCAAATAATACAAGGTTTACATTCTGTATTTTCCGAGAATCCATCAATGTACATATGTCTAACAATCTCATCATCTTGTGCCTCTTGTATATTTTTCACAAGTTGAAGCAATCATCTATCGAGTACCAAAAGTACCGCTATTGTTAGCTTTGGCATTAAATAAGCCAAGAAGGTTGATATACAATTAAAGAAAGAAGGAAAATCTCAGTGTGTGCCAATTCTATCCCAGTTTATATATGAATATAGATATATAGATATATGAATATAGACATATATATATATATATATATATATATGAATATAGATATATGAATATAGACATATATATATATATATATATATATATATATGAATATAGATATATGAATATACATATATAGATATATATATCATCATTATCATTATCAATTTGAACTGTCAACATGGTGTTTTCTGATTCTCTCTTACCATACATCCCTATCATCCAGGTCGTCTGGACAGCATATTATGTCCACGCAGAGCTGAGGCAAGTTTATCTTTGCTAGTCAGCCAATACTACACGTCCATGTACAGGAGTTCAAGCTGATTTCTACATGTTATGTTAATCTTGAATGGTTTGTGAGATGAGAGACAGGTGGCCAGACACTTGCTGTTTTGTCGGGTGCTGCTTCCAGGATTTGTTCAAGATTGCACACAGCATTCTTGTATAGTTCCTCCCTAGCTTTTTCTATAGATATATAAACTAAATATAAATGTTTGATATACGTGTTTAAATATAAATTTGATAAATATGTTTAAACAGGATTTGGCATTAAATAACCATTAAAGGTTAGCATGCCATAAAACATAACCTACCAACCAACCAACCAACCATATATATATATATAAATATATAATTGAATCACCTGTTGAGAATTAGAATATCTGAAACATGCCACACAAATATATATATATATATATATATATATATTCTCTTTAAAAAACAACAATTGGTCATATTACTGAATAATAATTTTAAAAAACAACTAAATACCAAAACTGAAATGACTTGTTGACATTTTAATTTCAAAATATTTACTTCTCCCTTATTGGGCATGCATCAATCTCTTTATATATATATATATATATATATATATATATACATTAACTAAACGTATGGAGAAAAAGCTTGACGGTAATTACACAAGAATGCTGCGTGCAATATTGAACAAGTCCTGGAAGCAGCACCCCCCAAAACAGCAGCTATGCGGCCACTTACCACCCATCATGAAAACTATCCAAGTTAGATGAACCAGACATGTAGGACACTGTTGGAGAAGTAAAGATGAACTCATTAGCGATATATTCCTGTGGACCCCATCACATAGACAAGCAAAGGCAGGATGACAAGCAAGAACTGATAAACAACAGCTCTGTGCCGATACAGAATGTAGCCTTGAAGACCCCTCCTGGGAGCAATGGACAATAGAGATGGGTGGAGAGGGAGGGTCATTGAGATTCATGTGGGCAGCGTGAGATGATGATGATGATGATGATATCTATATGTATGTGTCTGTGTGTGTATCTGCGTGTATTAATTCTGTGATTTTTAATAGGCACATGTAATTTCTATGATATTTCTTGTTATGCGTAAATATTTGCCCAAAATAACTTCTTTTCCATATTTTCCTGACCTGTGATAAATTTTCAGAGCAACACCTCACAGCAAAGTGGAATCTAAATATTAACTTCCAATTACATAACTGACACTGCTTATATATATATACACACACATTCACATATACATATATATGCCAAATTTTAACGTTTCATATTTTGAAACCATCTTCAGGGCAATGATAGCAATATTGCCCTGAAGAGGGTTAAAAAAAACAAACAAAAAAAACAAAAAAACAAAGCATTTAATGTTGGTACATTGTCCATAGATAAATACATCCTTTGAAGTGATTGTTTTTTCATATTTATTGTCGGATTTACTTCCATTTTTTTTTTTTTTCAAATATGTATATAGTGCTCAATACTCAAAAATACAGAGCAATATCACAATATATATATATATATATATATATATAACTGTGTATTATTGTCACTATGTCCCTTATTGGGTTTGTGGCAGACAGAATGCAGTATAATTTGGAGAGTGCTCAATATCTGTGATAGAGCTATTATATAATAGTAATAAATAAATAGATATTACCTTTTATATATATCTAATAGCATGGTTGCTTACCTGTGACCACTGGTTTTATGCCATCTTTATACGACGATCATCAGGCAGCAAAAGAAAGTGGTCGCAGATAAGTATCCATGCTATTAAATATATATAAAACTAATATATAGTATTTATTATATATAAACTAATATATAGTATTTATTATCAATATATATATATATATATATATATATATATATATATATATATATATATATATAAGACAGTATTTAAACCTGATATTCCGGAGTTGGAAACATTTCCAAGTAGAACAATTGAAATATTCAAATATAGAATATCAAATTTTAGTAATCAGGGTCAAGAGCTCAATCCTTTAAAAAAAAACAACAATCGGTCACATTAAGATAATAAATTTATTTCCATCCTGTTAAAAAGTATTGATATAAATCAATGCTTTAAAAAATAAACAGGACTTCTTCAGATCAAACAAAAAAATGGATTAAAATAACTTTCACATTTACAACCAGACTTTAAAAAAACGAAAAAAAAAAACCTTTATATAAAAATGTATATCAATGCTAACTGATTGTTGTTCTTTTTAATATATATATATATATATATATCCGATAGGATATAAAAATGTAAACAAACAGCTGCTGCTGCTAAATAAATACCCTAAAAATCCCCTTAGCCAACGTGGTCCGCTTGTTGACCGAGAGGTCTGAGACTTAGTCTAACGTAAAGTTGGACGGGTTTCGATCTCGGCTTCGAGCATCCTGCGTGTCTAGCCACACTGAAGAGCTCTGATAGAACGAAACAGTCTGTCCATGGATGACAATATATATATATATATATACATCTTCTATGATTCTGACAGGGTGAAAAAAACCCAGATGATACAATTTGTAAATTAAAAAATTACACAAACTGATATCTGGGGGGGAAATTCTGTAAAAAAAAAGAAAAGACAAAAAACATTCCTATTGTTTGTAAATAATCAAGCAATAATGTAATGCCTAGTCAAAAGGAAAGATACTGACAGAATACCTTAAACTAACATGTAAGAGGGACCAATACACCAAGTAAAGCGAAACTCAAATACCTACAGAGCCAGAAGTAATCTACCTAGGTTTCACCTCACCAGATCATCAGGATAATTCTTGTGCCATACCCATAATATACGGATATGCGAACGTTCATTATGGGACGTTCATTACATATATAACATAGAACATTGGAATCTCGAAATTCGAAAAACACGTAACAACTTCTCAGTTCAGGTACGAAACCTTTTTATTACCTTTGAGTTTAAAGGTTTTGACATAAGGAGAGAAACACAATCTTTCTATTCTAGCTTTTTCATCTGCCCCCACCCCTGCGCCAACACGTGTGGCACCCGCCACAAAGCGAAAGTCAACCATCTCGTTCGGTGTCCAGTTCTCTACTAACTCACTTTTTCAAAATCTCCTAAAATCCCCCGCGCGCTTCCGGTGCGTGACGTCATTCGCACTCGCTAGCCTCCATTTCCAATCTCGGGCTATTGTGACATTTCTGAATGACATGTCCGCTCTGCGCGCGCGCTTGAACTCCTGTTTTAATGTTGCACCTAACTAACCCATGTGCTGAGCCGAAAGGTTCTTAGCCTAACTAAACCAAAAGCATGAACCGATATCCCTCGGCCATTATATTACATTCTGACTGGAGAAGACTTGGACAAAACCACATTTTATTGATTAAAAAGCTGCCAGAAAGAACATAGAATTAGTAAAAGTTGGCTAAAAAATTTAAAGTTTTTATGTGAGTTTCCATAAACCAGAAGGTGTTCATAGTTCAGGACGTAATTGGCAGGTTCAATCAGAATTCTTGTGAGCAAAGAGAATGTGGGTTTAAAATTTGATCCCATCCCCTGATATTTCTCTTTTTACTGCAAACTCTTATTGAAATATAAATTTGCCACTCTTGACAGGAGTTTAAATATACTCATTGTATATCAGGTAAATAAATGATTAACAATACAACTAACTGAAGCTCCGAGGTTCTCAACAAATTATACACCTTGAAGAACAAGGCAGAGCAGGTTTTTGCCCCACCCCATCAATAATTCTAGTTAATTAAACTATCATACACCTAATCATGTGACCAAAACTGCCCTTTTTTGCGACCGTCAGTCTACAATCAATCTTGAACTTTTACTCTGACCATAGCCACTACTCTGGTTCAGTGGTTCATAATTCTTTTAAAAGGTTAAACAATCGGCATTTCATCTTCTTCTTCTTCAAGAAATGCATCATCTGATATTTATCTAAACATTCTTTCTAGAGATAAAACTAGACAAAACAGTGAAAAGAAAATAAATTTAGATAGCAAAAATAATCAACCCACTGTGGTATTGCAAATTGAGAGAGAGAGAGAGAGAGAGAGAAAGCAAAACAGAGAGAGTGAGAAAAAGAGAGAGAAAAAGAGCAAGAGAGAGAAAGTCAGAAAAAGAGCAAAACAGAGAGAGAGAGAGAGAGAGAGAACAAGAGAGAGAGAGAGAGAGAGTAAGCGAGCAAAAAGGGGAAGAGAGAGAAAGAGCAAGAGAGAGAAAGAAAAAGAGAGAGAATAATGCCCGAGAGAGAGAGAGAGAGAGAGAGAGAGAAGTCAGTAAGAGATACCAACCTTGCTTTTGTGACCGGGTTGATAAAACAGTTGGTACATAGAACCTGGCTTCCTTGAGGCTGAAAAAGAAGTGAGTTCGACTCTCACTGTGTGCAAACTCTTCATTCTTATTTCTGATGTGCCATAATCCTCATTACCTTAGAAAAGAGAATCCAGATGGGCTGCGACAAAAAACAATTAAAATGAGGATAATTCGCAAAATTATTTATATTGATGATTCAAAAATGTTGTTAAATTTTTATATACTCATTATCAAACAAAACTCTCCTATCTGTAATAATAATAATAATAATAATATATTAACGGAGGTGCCCGTGGTGTAACGGTTATCGTCGCAGGAATTGGACACGGCGACACGAGTTCAAATTCTGGCCTGATTGCATTTCACATAGCACTAATACCCTTGGGAAAGGTATGAATCCAATTATTCTCCCTCCAGCTATGGGTAAATAGTAGGACAGGCTGATTTCTTCAGCCTTGGTAAGGCAACTAGTCTAGGAGAAGGAAAACTCTGAATTCAAACCTGTTAAACTCTGCTTAAAAAAATTGACCTTGTGTCATATCCTGCCCGAGTGGAGGGGTTGGGTAAATATGATAATAATAATATATGGCACCTATAATAATAATAATAATAATAATAAAATATATGGCATCTATAATAATAATAATGATAATTATAATATATTGCATCTATAACAATCTAAACGGCTGGAAAAGAAGCTAGACGGCAATTACACAAGAATGTTGCGAGCAATATTGACAAGTCCTGGCGGCAACACAGCACAAGGCACCAACTATCACGAAAACTATCCAAGCTAGACGAACCAGACATGCAGGACACTGCTGGAGAAGCAAGGACGAGTTCATAAGTGATGTACTCCTATAGACCCCCGCATATGGCCAAGCAAAAGCAGGATGACCAGCTCGAACATACATACAGCAGCTATGTGAGGATACGGGATGTAGCCCTGAAGACCTGCCAGAGGTGATGAATGATAGGGAGAAGTGGCGAAAGAGGGTTAGGGATATCTGTGCTAGTGGCACGACATGATGATGATGATGATAATAATGGCCTAATGAGTCCGGGAGATTGGAGTTCAATCCCAGGTTGAGTCATAATAAAGACTCAAAAAATGATACTTGATGCCTCCTTGCTTAACACTCAGCACGATAAGGTAAGGATCAAGGGTAAGCGGAGCAATCCAGAGAAAGGAGTCGCATTCCCCTACACCTTGGTGTAGTAGCTATTGAAAAGGGGGCCTTTGGGTCACCCTCAACTAAGGTCGTCCACTTTACTTTTTATGATAATAGTAATAATATATGGGATCTATAATAATAATAATGATATTATTATTATTCGAGTGCTCATATATATATTTGCAATCTGGACGTGAGGACACTTTAGAAGAACGATATGCAATAAAATTCTGTTTTAAACTTGGAAAAAATGCCACAGAAACGTATGGAATGCTTCAGACTGCTTTTGGAGCATCTTACATGAATCGAGCATCAGTTTTTGAGTGGCATAAAAGATTCAAGGAAGGCACTGAGTCTGTGAGGAATGATGAGAGGTGTGGGAGGAGTAAGGAAGTCAATACACCACAGTTGATTGGCCAAAGGGTTAGGGTTAGGGTTACTATGTTGAGGTTTTAAGGGAATTCAGGAAGAGATTCCGTCGGAAGAGGCCAGCACTCTACAAATCGGGTCAGTGGCATTTCCAGCAGGACAATGCACCAGTCCACAACTCCAACCTTATCAAAGACTATTTGACTGAGATAGGCATCAACACAGTTCATCATGACCGTCCCTATAGTCCAGACGTTGCTCCTTGTGACTTTTGGTTATTCCCTAAGCCCAGAGGCTGTCATTATGAGACAACTGAGGAGATGAAAGAGGCTGTGGCAAAGGTCATTGACATGCTCACAAAAGAGGAATTCTATGGGGCCTTCCAGAATTTGTTGGAACGGTACAACAAGTGCATTGCAGCCGGAGGAGATTACTTCGAAGGGGACTAGTGTTTCATGTGTGTACTATCAATAAAAGTGCCCATATGAAAAAAGTCTGGAAACTTATTTAATGATCCTCGTATATATATATATATATATATATATATATATATAATCACATGCATATATATGCATATGTATATATACCTAATATAGTATATAGAGATGTATACAGAATATATACATATATATGAAAAAAAATTGATAACAAGGTAATCCAAGTAGAAGGCAAAATTTATTGAGAAGCAAAGTCAACACTATAGGGTTTCAGTTTTAGTGAACCATCATTAGGACTATGAGGGATGATATTTAAAAACATCCATCATTGATTTAACATCACTAATATCATCCCTCATAGTCCTGATGATGATATCATCCCTCATAGTCCTATAGTGTCGACTTTGCTTCTCAATAAATCTCTTCTTCTACTTGGATTACCTTGTTATCAATTTTTCTTCACATATTGTCGGATTACACTCCATTATTTACTTCAATGTATATATATATATACATATACCCTTGTATGATTTATATACATAAACACATCAACACTTAAATATTTGCCCAGTCAGCTGGGGCTGTAGAATACACTGACTGCACTTCTGCAGAGGGGGAAGACCCCACCTAACGAGTGTCCGGGATATGACACTAAACAATCTGATGGTGAGGTTCCAGCAGTGCTGGAGCTTTGGGGAATGCGGAGTACCCCTTCATTGCCATCGCTCCCAGGTCCACTCTGGCCTGGAGTGGTAGCACCTGATAGGGCCCTATCTATGGGTTAAATAGAACTATCAGCATACTTATGCTAAAATGAATTGAGTAAACTGAATAGCTTGAAATAGAAACGTTTTTGACAATTAAACCGTACTTACACTTAAACTGCGTGCTTATGCTTAACTGAATCATTTCAAATAGAACTGTTTTTCGATATTAAAACTGTATTTACACTTAACTGAATTATTACATGTAACTGCTTGAATAGTTTGAAATGGAAATGTTTTTGACAATTAAACTGTGTACTTATGCTAAACTGAACTGTTTTCAATAGAACAGATTATTTACATAAAAATGGATTTGGCGTTAAATAACCTACAAAAGTTGATAAGCCATAAAACCAAACAAACCAAACCAAACCAAACGCTTATATATATACGTGCCAACACTGGCACATCCATGTCTAGGGACCTGTAAAACATCACAAATAAATTCATTCTTGCTTTTTCAGGAGAGTCCCACATATCTTGGATTGTTTTAGAAATCAGAGTTAAGTGGCCATACAGCTATTGTTTTGTGGGGCGTTGCTACCAGGATTTGTTCAAAATAGTGCATAACATTCTTGTGTAGTTTCCGTCTCACTTTTTCTCTATGTGTTTTGTTAGCATCGATGTGGTGCATCCATACAGTAGTACTGACACAACCATTGCTTGGTAAAATTCCAGGTTTAATTTATCAGATAAATTAGACTTCCATATCTTAACATCACTTTCAGTAGATGAGATATTGCTAATAAGGTATGTGAACTTGTCTATTATTTTAGAGGCTCAGTGGAGGTGCCCATGGTGTTATGGTTATCGTCGTAGGAAATGGACACGGCGACACAAGTTCAAATCCTGGACACGGCTGATTGCATTTCACATAGCACTAATACCCTTGGGAAAGGTATGAATCCAATTATTCTCCCTCCAGCTATGGGTAAATAGTAGGGCAAATTGGGATCTTCAGCCTTGGTGAGGCAACTAGTCTATAGTTGCCTCACCAAGGCTGAAGATCCCAGAAAAACTCTGATTTCAAACCTGATAAACTCTGCTTGAAAATTGACCTTGTGTCATATCCTACCTGAGTGGAAGGGTCGGTAAATATGTATTTTAGAGGTCTACCACTTCAAGTGGAGATGGCTCATTCTCGTTTGAACACATTTATGGCTCTGTACTACCAAAATGTTGCAAAGCTTTTAACTCATCCGAGTAGATTTCTGTGAACACTCTACTCATTATGCCGATGGCCCGGTACGCACATTGATATAAGTAAAAAGTAAAGTTGGCAACCGTAGTTGAGGGCGACCAGAAGGCTCCCTTTTCAATAGCTACTACACTTAGGTGTAGAGGAGGGTGCTACTCCTTTCTCTGGATTGCTCCACTTTACCCTTGATATGTACCTTATATTGCTGAGTGTTAAGCAAGGAGGAATCAAGTAACATTTTTAAAGTCTTTGATATGACGCGAACACTCTACCAACTAGACCAATGAACCAGTTTGTTATACTAACACTGAATAAATGTAAGGAATGACAAAATAAGCACGCATACACAGATAGGATATTTTATACGTACATTGGAAAACATATCAGAGGGATTACGAAAAAAAAGACAAATCTTCACCAACATGTAAAATGTGTACATTTACTATAAAAATGCATCAGAAATGACTTTTACTATAAAAATGCATCAGAAATGATTTTTACTATAAAAATACATTAGAAATGATTTTTACTATAAAAATGCATCAGAAATGACTTTTACTATAAAAATGCATTAGAAATGATTTTTACTATAAAAATACATTAGAAATGATTTTTATTATAAAAATGCATTGGAAATGATTTTTACTATAAAAATGCATCAGAAATGACTTTTACTATAAAAATGCATTAGAAATGATTTTTACTATAAAAATTCATTAGAAATGATTTTTATTATAAAAATGCATTGGAAATGACTTTTACTATAAAAATGCATTAGAAATGATTTTTACTATAAAAATACATCAGAAATGATTTTTACTATAAAAATGCATTAGAAATGATTTTTATTATAAAAATGCATTAGAAATGATTTTTACTATAAAAATACACCAGAAATGATTTTTACTATAAAAATGCATCAGAAATGACTTTTACTATAAAAATGCATTAGAAATGATTTTTACTATAAAAATTCATTAGAAATGATTTTTGATATAAAAATGCATTAGAAATGATTTTTATTATAAAAATGCATCAGAAATGATTTTTATTATAAAAATGCATTAGAAATGATTTTTATTATAAAAATGCATTAGAAATGATTTTTACTATAAAAATGCATTAGAAATGATTTTTATTATAAAAATGCATTAGAAATGATTTTTATTATAAAAATGCCTTGGAAATTATTTTTACTATAGAAATGCATCGGAAATGATTATTACTATAGAAAGGCATTGGAAATTATTTTTACTATAAAAATACAGTGGAAATTATCTTTACTATGAAAATGCATTGGAACTTATTTTATTATAAAATTCATTAAAATGATTTTCATGATGAAAATGCATTGGAAATGATTTTACTATAAAAATACATTGGAAATGAAACAAAAACTTAAGTGAATATTCTCTAAGTGGGCTAATTGCATAATTTTTTTGTTGGGTCATAAACATGGTGGTTAATGTAAAGGAAAAGAAAAAATATTCATTAAATGATGCATTAGATACGGGCAGACTCTGCCAAAAATGCTTTAAGTAATGTGCAACGTTATTCTTTACAACAGTGTTTGGCAAGAATCCTAATTTACCATCTGTTCTCCATGATAAATTACCTGCTTTTGATGGCACATTGAAATCCAAAATTCTTCTTAAAAATCTAAATACTTTTCTTTCAGTTTGTCAAGCCTTTCATCAAAAGCCAGAGAAAAAAATTTGATGTTAAGCACAAACACTAGAAATGCTACCTCACACTATAATTTAAAGCAACTATTCTTGATCTAAATAATGTGGATTCAAGTGATTAATAATAATAATAATAATAAAAATAATCCTCAGTAAATAATTAGAGCTTCAAGAAACTTTATAGTTCAAATAATTTACAGTTTTATGGTTTCAAGAGTTCCCTTCTGATACAAATAAAATTGCATGCAGTTTTATGGTTTCAAGTATTTCTATCTAATACAAATAATTTGCCTAAAGTTTTATGGTTTCAAGTATTCCTATCTAATACAAATACTTTGCACACAGTTGTATGGTTTCAAGTATTCCTACCTAATAAAAATAATTTGACCAGAGTTTTATGGTTTCAAGTATTCCCTTCTAATACAAGAAAATTACACACAGTTTTATGGTTTCAAGTATTCCAGTCTAATATGATTAATTTGCACACAGATGAATGTGTTAAAGTACGCCAATCTAATTCTAATAATTGTATTGTTACAAGGGATTATTTGTTTGTACAGTTAAATGGCTTCAAGTAAATAATAATAATAATCCTTAGTAAACAATTAGAGCTATAAGTAACTATTCTTAATACAATTAATTTGCACACAGTTAAATGGTTTCAAGTAACTAATAATAATAATCCTTAGTAAACAATTAGAGCTTCAAGTAACTATTCTTAATACAAATAATTTGCACACAGTTTTATGTTTTCAAGTAACTAATAATAATAATAATCCTTAGTAAACAAGTAGAGCTTCAAGTAACTATTCTTAATACAAATAATTGGCACACAGTTAAATGGTTTCAAGTAACTAATAATAATAATCCTTATTAAACAATTAGAGCTTCAAGTAACTATTCTTAATACAAAAAATTTGCACACAGTTATATGCTTTCAAATAACTAATAATAATAATAATCCTTAGTAAACAATTAGAGCTTCAAGTAACTATTCTTAATACAAATAATTTACACACAGTTATATGGTTTCAAGTAACTAATAATAATAATAATCCCTATTAAACAATTAGAGCTTCAAGTAACTATTCTTAATACAAATAATTTGCACACAGTTATATGCTTTCAAGTAACTAATAATAATAATAATCCTTAGTAAACAATTAGAGCTTCAAGTAACTATTCTTAATACAAATAATTTGGACACAGTTATATGGTTTCAAGTAAATAATAATAATAATCCTTAGTAAACAATAAGAGCTTCAGGTAACTATTCTTAATACAAATAATTTGCACACAGTTATATGCTTTCAAGTAACTAATAATAATAATCCTTAGTAAACAATTAGAGCTTCAAGTAACAATTCTTAATACAAATAATTTACACACAGTTATAGGCTTTCAAGTAACTAATAATAATAATAATCCTTAGTAAACAATTAGAGCTTTAAGTAACTATTCTTAATACAAATAATTTGCACACAGTTAAATGGTTTCAAGTAACTAATAATAATAATCCTTAGTAAACAATTAGAGCTTCAAGTAACTATTCTTAATACAAATAATTTGCACACAGTTATATGGTTTCAAGTAACTAATAATAATAATCCTTATTTAACAATTAGAGCTTCAGGTAACTATTCTTAATACAAATAATTTGCACACAGTTAAACGATTTCAAGTAACTAATAATAATAATCCTTATTAAACAATTAGAGCTTCAAGTAAATATTCTTAATAGAAATAAATTACAGTTTTAAGTATTCCTGTTGAATTTGAATAATTTTCAAACATATCTATTTGACCCATGGGACCCTAACAATTACAACTACTATGGGAGTGGACCTGGGAGTAATGGCAATGCAGAGGTGGTACTTCATTCCCTAGAACTGAAGCCTCACTACCAGATTCAGGTGAGTGCCATACTGAGTACTCCTCTTTTTTTTTCCAAGTGGCAGTGAGGGGTATTTTACCCCACTTCAGGAGAGGTTTTCACCATTATTTTCAGCGCCGCTAACACAACATACTGTGTGAATAAATTTCTGTACATTTCTACAACTCTGCTAACATCAAAATGGCCAGCAGCATGTTCCGTCATAAAACCCATGAATGACACACAATATGTCTTATATGTTCTAACAAATCAATTTTATTATCGTAATGGGATATCTAATTTGTATCTCAGTCAATCTTTATCGAGGGCGACCTGAAGGCTCCCTTTTCGTTAGCTACTACACAGAGGTGTAGGGGAGGGTGCTACTCCATTCCCAGGATTGCTCCAGTTTACCCTTCATCCTTACCTTATAGTGCTGTGCCAAGAAAGGTGGCATCAAATACCATTTTTTGAGTCTTTGGTATGACTTGACCTGGGATTGAACCCTGGTCTCCTGGACCATTGGCAAACACTCTACTAATTAGGCCAATGTCTAATAGATTTTTAAAGTAAGTTTTGAGACATAATCGTTCTGTGTTATTCATTTGTGATTTTATCATTTTATTTTTCTAGATATGATAAAGGGATGCAAAAGAAAAAAAACAAAACAAAAAATGTAAATATGAGCGTACAATGAATGCCATTCCCTAACCTCTTGGCATTGGATAACCCTCGACAGGTTGACATGACATGAAAATCAATGAATTAATCAATCAAATATAGGACCTAGTGTTGTTTATTCCAGTCACAGAGGCCATGAAATGATGGAAGAAAGACAGAATATGTGGGGTAGTTTCCAAAGTCTTTTTTTATAGTAGAAGAAACAGCTCTTTTAGGATCTTTGGATGTTTTTTTTTTCTTTCCGTTCACACTCTGGCTTTTCTTGTTCTTGTCCCAAGTTAAAAAGAGACCAAATCAAAATGACACAGCTTCTTACACTGGGGTTCACAGAACAGTAAACCACAACTCTTGTCTGTGTGGGTGGTTGGTACACTTGACCCATCCTCACAACCAGTCAGACGACTGATGGTGTATGATGAATATGACAACTCTCATTAATTGTTGTTTTCCAGATCAAGCATATCTTCATACACCTAGTCGACCGGATGAGATGTTGAACTTGGATAACTCATTTCTCTTCCTATTTGCAACTGGCATCTACTTCATTTCAGCATTCGTTTGCAAAATTCATTATCCTTATCAGCCCCGATTACTTTGACTCTCCCACCATCCATCCCTATCAACTATTGCTCTAATGTAAGTCCTCTAGACGGCATCCCCTGTTTGTACCGAGCTGGTTGTAAGTTTTTGCTTGTCAGCAAACACTGGTATGTCCATATGTAGTAGTCCATGAGAGAACATCACTTATGAGTTTATCCTTACTTCTCTAGCAGTGCTCAGTGTGTCATTTGTCTTACTTGGATGGTTTGTGAGATTAGAGGCATGTGGCCATACAGCTGCTGTTTTGTAGAGTGTTGCTTCCAGGATTTATACAAAATAGCAACTTTGTGTAGGTCTTATCTAACTTTTTCTCCAGTCATTTCATTAAAGTCCAAGTGGTGCAATCATAGCATAGTACTGATTGCATGGAGGAGTTCCCATTTTATTTTATCAGTGAGATCTGATTTCCATATGGTCATTAACCAGTTGAAAGCAGTCCTTTACAATGTTACATTATTCTTTATTTCCAATCTACGCAATGAAGCAGAGTCAGTTGGGGCTTGAGATTAGGCTGGCAGCATCTCTTCCATTGGATAAGAACCCCACCCTCACCCTTCAACAAGTGTCCTAGATATGACACTAAACCTTCTAATAGTGAGGCCCTAGTCACAGAGCTATAGGAAATGTGAAGTACCTCTTCATTGCCATTAATCCCAGATCAACTCTCACTCGGATTAAAAGTACCTGTTAGGGTTTCAGCTATGGGTCAAATACAACAATTTAATCATTTATTATACTTGAAACCAATTTAACTGTGTGCAAACAAATTATTAATATCAAATTGTATTATTAGTATTAGATCAGAATACTTGATAGTATGAAACTGTGTGCAAACAATAAATAGCAATACTTGAAACTCTGTGACTCTGTGACTCTGCGCTAACAAATAATCTCTTCCTCGTTTAATAAAGGTTTCCAATAAACTATTCATTTACAAATCATACAAATCATCGTATATATAACATATAAACAGGATTTGGCTTTAACTAACCTGCAAGGTTTGATATGCCATAAGATACTACCAAACAATCGACTTTGAAAGGAATAGCAAGCAGAGAGCTGTGGCAAAAAGCAACAGAAATAAGATGAAAGAGAAACCAATTTATATAAGAATTTATTATTATTATTATCTTATTAGAGTTTTTCACATCAGTGTTAGCTGATGGTCTTTCACTGGAGTTTGAGTGACAGTGAGTTTCCTCAAGTCTCCTGGACTCATCTCAGTATTCTGGCCCTACTCAATAATGTAGTAGTTTGAATGGTCTCCACTCATCTGCCAACTTTCAAGTCCTCCAGTCCCTTTAGTAATCATTTAGTTACTGTTCCAAACATACCAGTTACAATTGGTATAATTGTCACCTTCATATTCCACAGTTTTTTCAATTCTCTAGCAAGGTCGAGGTACTTATCCCTCTTTTCACATTTTTTCAGTTTTATTCTGTGGTCAGCCGAGACAGCAAAGTCAACAATTTTGCAAGTTCTCTTCTTTTTGTTGATTATTATTAGGTCTGGTCATCTGGCTGAGATTAGATGATCCACGTGTACGTCAAAGTCCCATAGGAGTTTATGTGTGTTATTTTCTTGGACAGGTGCTGGGTTGTGCATAGACCATTTGTTGGTATGGTCAAATTTAGATTCCTTGCACATTTTCCAGTGGATCACCTTGCCGACCCAGTCGTGTCTAGTCTTATATTCCCTCTGCACTAATTTGCTGCATTCGCTTATTATGTGATTGATGGTTTCATCTCTGTCACCGCATTGCCTACATTTGCTATTTTGCCGCGTCTTATCTATTCTCACTTTGATTTGATTGGTTCTTATGGCGTTGTTTTGTACTGCTATTATTATTATTATTATTATTATTATTATTATTTACTCCATTAGAGTTTTTCCCATCAGTGTTAGCTGATGGTTTTTTACTGGAGTTTGTGACAGCAAGTCTCCGCAAGTCTCCAGGACTTGTCTCAGGATTCTGGCCATTTTCAGCAATGCTGTCATTTGGATAGTCTCTACCCATCCGCCAACTTCCAAGTCCTTCAGGCCTTTTAATAATCCTTTAGTTATTCTGCCAAAAGCACCAATCACAATTGGTACAATCGTCACTTTTATGTCCACAGCTTTTTCAATTCCCTAGCAAGGTTGATGTACGAGGATCATTAAATAAGTTTCCAGACTTTTTTCGTATGGGCACTTTTATTGATAGTACACACATGAAACTCTTGTCCCCTTTGAAGTAATTTACTCCAGCTGCAATGCACTTGTTGTACCATCCATTTCAACAACTTCTTGAAGGCCCCATTGAAGTCCTCTGGTGTGAACGTGTCAATGACCTTCGTCACAGCCTCTTTCATCTCCTCAATTGTCTCATAATGACAGCCTCTGAGCTTACGGAATAGCCAAAAGTCACAAGGAGCAACGTCTGGACTATAGGGACGGTGAGGAACTGTCTTGATGCCCATCTTGCTCAAATAGTCTGTGACAAGGATAGAGTTGTGGACTGGTGCATTGTCCTGGTGGAAATGCCACTGAATCGATTTGAAGAGTGCTGGCCTCTTCCGACGGAATCTCTTCCTGAACTCCCTTAAAACCTTAACATAGTAACCCTAACCCTAATGCTTTGGCCAATCACCTGTGGTGTATTGACATTCTTACTCCTCCTACACCTCTCATCATTCCTCATAGACTCCGTGCCTTCCTTGAATCTCTTATGTCACTCAAAAACTGATGCTTGATTTATGCAAGATGCTCCAAAAGCAGTCTGAAGCATTCCATATGTTTCTGTGGCATTTTTTCCAAGTTTAAAACAGAATTTTATTGCATATCATTCTTCTAAAGTGTCCTCATGTCCAGATTATATTTTTAAAATTCACCAGCTGTGACAATCAGGCTTTAGTAGGGTGTATTCTAATTGCTGGTGTAGCTGTTCATTTGAAGCTGAAATCATAAAAATTGGTCAGTCATCTCATAAGATGTATAGTAATAACATACTGAATTTTCTATGACAATTTTAAATGCCTGTACAAAAAAGTCTGAAAACTTATTGAAGGTACCACATACTTATCCTTCTTTTCACATTCCTTCATATTTATTCTGTGGTCCACCGGGACAGCAACGGCGACTATTTTGCAAATTCTCTTTTTTTTGTTGATTATTATAAGGTCTGGTCTTCTGGCTGGGATTAGGTGATCCGTTTGTATGTTAAAGTCCCATAGGAGTTTATGTATGTCATTTTTTAGGACAGGTGCTGGGTTGTGCATATACTATTTGTTATCATTATTATTATTATCAATTTTATTTAGATCTTTCTAAAAATTCCCCTTGGCATTCATCAGACTATTAGCGACATTTCCATCCATCACCATATTTAACTATTTACATTTATTTTCCAGGAAATTTTTTTTTTTTTTTTGTGGGTTGGGGATAACATACTTGAGCTTTTTTTTTTTTCTTTTTTCTCCTTTCCTTCACTTTTTCATCTATTTTATCAGATGTAATTTTCTGCAATGAGAGAGAAAAAGAGAAATTCTTCTTAGCAGTACAACTGATGTTTTCATTTTCCAGTGACAGATATTCTGTAAATAATTCCTCAAGCCATTATCAGAAGACTTCTGGGTAGCTTTCCAATTTGAAGCTGGGATATGACGCATACAAACCCCAGGGGGGGGGCAGGGAGTGCTGGGGGAGGAGAATGCAATAATGCTGTGGCAGGAAAATGAAAGTGAATATTTCCCATGTAATTGCTAAAAGGAAGAAAGTATAGCAACGATATTTTTGTTGAAGGCGTGTTTCAATATTGAATGAAAATTGTTCAAAATATTTTTTAAAAGTAGGTGAATGATGATGATCATCATCTTCAAGTTGTGCTGATAGCATGGACCACCCTGATTCTTTCGTACCATCTGTTCCAATCGTCTATCACTCCTGGCTGATCTTCTCGACTGCATCCAGTGTCCACACATAGCTTATATAGGAGTCATTAAGAGAACATAGCTTACGAATTCTTCTTTACTTCTCCAGCTGTACCGTGCATGTCTTGTTTGTCTTACTTCAATAGTTTGTGAGATAGGAGGCAAGTGGCCTCACAGCAACTGTTTTGTGTGGTGCTGCTTCCAGGATTTGTTCAAAACAGCATGCAGCACTCTTGTTTAGTTCCTGTATAGCTTTTTCTCTATACGTTTTGTCTGTATCAAGGTGGTGGATCCATACAATAGTACTGACACAGCCACAGCATGGAAGAAATCTTTTATTTTATCAGAGGGATCAGATTTCCAATAGCAGTAATGAATAAAAATTAATAACATAAAACATAATTAACATACTCACAAATATATGTGCTTAGATTGATCTTGATGGAGAGCCAGCCTCATCTTTTTTTCAGATTGATTGGGTTATATCATACCTAGAAGTTAGAGAATCACGTACCATGTATTGTAGTTTGAAAGACTTGAATAACGTCACAGACACACGCAACACGCCTTCTGTTCAAACTATCTCTGTTTCTTTGAGTGCTCTTTTTATAATACCCGACTATCTCATTTGCATGAGTTACACGAGAGACTACATTACTTTACGCGAGACTAAGCAAGTACAAGAGCGACTGTGCATCACTATTTTGGCTTTTGGTTTTCCTTTTGAGCGACTGAAACGTATGGAACGCAGCCACACACAAGTCCGGTAATTCATGATTTTTCACCACATGTATATTTATATTTACACGTTTTAAGTAGTTGCTTCTAAAGAGGTTTTTAAATTTCATTTTAACGATATGTCAAAGACCTCAAGAATAGTTTTTAATAATTGCTTTGTGTGGCGTCGATCATGTTTACGTTTGAAATTTTTGGTATGATTTTATTACTCTCATGAAATATCATCTATGTCGACAACTTCACAAACTAATTTCATATTATTTGCATTGCAAAACATCTAATGTCAACTGTGGTTTTATTTTAGATCTGATTAATTGATTTTAATGGCATGTCAACTCATCTAGGGTTATTTTATGCCTCAAGGTTTGGGAATCATGTTCATCACATGTTCACATTTACATTCTTTATGTAGCTGTTCCTTAAGATTTTTTTTTATCTGCTACTATCGAATATAAATAAGTTTGAAAGAGATTGATTGAATTCATAGGGTGTATTTACCAACACCCCACATGAGCAAGGTCAATTTTTTTAATGGAGTTTAACAGGTTTGAATTCAAAGTTTTCTTTCTCCAAGACTGGTTGCCTAACCAAAGCTAAGGTGTTCAGTCTGGAGGGAGAATCATTTGATTCATATCTTTCCCAAGTATTTTAGTGCAGCGTGAAATGCAATCAGCCTTGTCCAGGAATTTGAACCTGGATGACAATGTCAATTTCCTATGATGATAATCATTACACTATGAGTACCTTTTCATAGTCTGATTCATAGTTGAAGTTTTGATTTGGTTTGATTTGGTTTAGTTTGGTTTGGTTTGTTTAATATCATATCAACTTTCATAGGTTTGGTTTGGTTTCATTTTTTGTTGAATAACACATCAACCTTCATGGGTTTTGGTTTGGTTCAGTTGGGTTTGGTTTGGTTTCTTTGTGTAATAGAATATCAACCTTCATGGTTTTCAATTTGGTTTGGTTTGGTTTGGTTTCTTTGTTTAATGGTATATCAACCTTCATGGGTTTGGTTTGGTTTCTTTGTTTAATGGTATATCAATCTTCATGAGTTTTGGCTTAGTTCGGTTGTGTTTGGTTTGGTTTCTTTGTGTAATAGAATATCAACCTTCATGGGTTTTGATTTGGTTTGGTTTGGTTTGGTTTCTTTGTTTAATGGTATATCAATCTTCATGAGTTTTGGCTTAGTTCGGTTGGGTTTGGTTTGGTTTCTTTGTGTAATAGAATATCAACCTTCATGGGTTTCAATTTGGTTTGGTTTGGTTTGGTTTCTTTGTTTAATGGTATATCAACCTTCATGGGTTTGGTTTGGTTTGGTTTCTTTATTGAATGGCATGTCAACCTTCATGGATTTTGGTTTGTGCATCAATTCAATGACAACTATTACCAAAGCCAGAGTTTTGCAAATGAAAACAGGCGGTTTATTTTTTGTGAGAAAGGCTTGGGTAGGACCAGCCACACTTTTTTTGGAGAGGGATTTGATAATAGAAGAATGGTGCACCACAACACCTTAGATTCTCCAAACAACATTCCTTGGGTTTTGAATTCAGAGTTTTTCCTTCTCTCTGATTGGTTGCCTTAAAAATAGCAAAAGAGCCCAGTATGTCCTATCATTTACACATAGCTTGAAAAAAAAAGACGAATTCTTGTCTTTCACAAGGATATTAACACAAAAGGAAATGCAAGCAGCTTTGTGCAGGATTTGAACTTCTCTCATGGAATCCATTTCTGATTACGAATATCATTTTGTACCCATTCCAATTCTTAATATAACAGAGGTATCGCGGAATTAATAATTAGAAACTTTCACTCCTTCCTAAATAGAAGCATCAACATCATCAAGGGCCACTGTTAACTATGAAATGTTAATAAGAATATTTCCCTTTTTTTTTAAATAGAAGCATCAATATCATCATGGACAGCCGTTAACTATTAAATTCTAATAAGAATCCTTCACTCCTTTCTAAATAGAAGCATTGATATCATCATGGACAGCTGTTAAGGATGCCTGTTAACTGTGAAATGCTAATTAGAATCCTTCACTCCTTAAATAGAAGCATCAATATCATCATGGACAGCGGTTAACTATTAAATCCTAATAAGAATCCTTCACTCCTTCCTAAATAGGAGAACCAATATCATCAAGGATGGCTGTTAACTGTGAAATGCTAATTAGAATCCTTCACTCCTTAAATAGAAGCATCAATATCATCATGGACAGCTGTTAACTATTAAATTCTAATAAGAATCCTTCACACCTTCCTAAATAGAAGCATCAATATCATCATGAACAGCATTTAAGGATAGCCGTTAACTGTGAAATGCTAATTAGAATCCTTCACTCCTTCCTAAATAGGAGAACCAATATCATCAAGGATGGCTGTTAACTGTGAAATGCTAATTAGAATTCTTCACTCCTTCCTAAATAGGAGAACCAATATCATCAGGGATGGCAGTTAACTATGAAATACTAATCAGAATCCTCACTCCTTAAATAGAAACATCAATATCATCAAGGACCACTGTTATAACAAAAATCCAGCCAATTTATGGCGTCACTGCATAACATGATCCCCCTTTTTTGGTCAGATTAGATTCTATACATTTCACAAGAGAAGAAATCTTTCAAGAATATGAGTCATAATGTTGTAATCATTTGAAAGGCCGACTTATTTTGAAAGAAAACTGAATTGTGCTTCTTTCATCTATTGTGTCCATCACGTTTTACTTAGAAAGGGAAAAAAAAGCCCCCACCGTCCTTGGAAAGATGAAAATGACCTCTAAAAATGGTCTGAATTATTTACAGATAATTTTATGCTGTGTTTCTTGAACAATGACTTACACAAGGCTATGTTTCTCGAGTGCTCAGTAAGAATTTATCTGACCTCTGTTATCAAAAGTATGCACAGATCAATATTTTTGTATTTATAGATTTAGACATAAATCAATACCCATTTTTTTAATGAATAAAAAATGGAAATCTAATTCTGAAATGTGTAATATTAATAGCTAAATCAATTACGGAATCAAGAAAACATGTTTTAATTTTCACTTTTCTTTATCAATGATTAATTGAGACAATGTTTATTTCACACATTTAATCACAATGGATAAACAACAATAACAACAACAACAACAACAACAATTTATCAATTACAGAGAATATGAAAAAATAGATACACAGACATGGAAATAGAAATAAAAAAAATGTGGCACCTTAAAACTACCACAGTGCCAGTAATAGTGGGAACACTGGGTATGATCAAATAAGGAACTGATAAATAGATTGGCAAGATACCTGGCAGTCCCAGCCAGAATAAGATTAAAAAAATTACGCTTTGTGGAACTGCATATCTCCTTAGGAGAGTACAATCAATATGACCGAAAAAAAAAACACCCAAAAGAGGCAGGAAAAAACATGAATACATATTATGCACATAATCCTTATCTCCCCTCATGCTAGGTCTTGGGTAATCTCCCTGTAGCTACGGAAAAATAGTTGGGTAGACTGAGCTCTTTAAACTTGGTATGGCAAGCCAGTCTTGGAGAAAAAAAACTCTGAATTCAAAACCTGTTTTTATATCATTAAGTGTTTTCAGACTATTGTCTTCATCTTTATTGTTATTTTCACAATGTTTCAACCGATACATCCTCTGGCCTTCTTCAGGTGTTTGTTGAACTCGGAAACCTACTCAGAACTTCGAACTATGTCCTTTATTGAATCCACAAGGGTCACTTGTTCTGATTCCATTAGCCATAACCAGGTACAAGTGTTAAGTATTCCTGTATTGTTACTTGCCTGCAGTCAGGATTGAACCTGCAACCTCCAGATGATTGTCTCCTTAGAAGCTTAGAGAACCAATGCCTATAACTGTTATGCTATGTGTCCTTCTGGACAAAACCAGTTAAACTTCATTTAAAAATTGGCCGTAGAACACTGCAGGAGAAGCAAGGACGAACTCATCAGTGATGTACTCCTATGGACCCCAGCGTATGGCCAAGCAAAAGCAGGACGACCAGCTCGAACATACATACAGCAGCTATGTGAGGATACGGGGTGTAGCCCAGAAGACCTGCCGGAGGTGATGAATGATAGGGAGAAGTGGCGAGAGAGGGTCAGGGATATCTGTGCTAGTGTCACGACATGATGATGATGATGATGATGATTGCATCCTGCTCATGCTTAGAGGTCAGGTAAATATAAAATACATTCTCTCAAGCTAGGTCTTGGATAAAGACTCAGTGATGAATCGTAGGAAAGCAAAAGTAAAGCTGAAAATAGGATCATAATAATCATAATATGCATCAATCCAAAATTGTCTTTAAAAATGAAACGCTTAAAATTCTCTGGGACTTTGAGATGCAAACAGATTACTCGGTCCAGACAAGAAGATCCAGACTGAGTTTTAATTACCAAGAAGAAAAGAATTTGTCAACAAGTGAACTTTGACATACCGTTAAATCACAAAGTGAAAGTGAAAGAAGACAAAAAGCTGAAAAAAATACCCTAACCTTACCAGAGACCTGAAAAAGATGTGGAATATGAAGGTGACAGTGATACCAGTCATAAGTGGATCCCTCACAACAGTCCTCAAGAACCTGGAAAAGATGTGGAATATGAAGGTGACGGTGATACCAGTTATAGGTGGATCCCTCGGAAGAGTCCTCAAAAACCTGGAAAAGATGTGGAATATGAAGGTGACGGTGATACCAGTGATAGGTGGATCCCTCACAACAGTCATCAAGAACCTGGAAAAGATGTGGAATATGAAGGTGACGGTGATATCAGTCATAGGTGGATCCCTCGGAACAGTCCTCAAGAACCTGGAAAAGATGTGGAATATGAAGATGATGGTGATACCAGTGATAGGTGGATTCCTCACAACAGTCCTCAAAAACCTGGAAAAGATGTGGAATATGAAGGTGACGGTGATACCAGTGATAGGTGGATCCCTCACAACAGTCCTCAAAAACCTGGAAAAAATGTGGAATATGAAGATGACGGTGATACCAGTCATAGGTGGATTCCTCGGAACAGTCCTCAAGAACCTGGAAAAGATGTGGAATATAAAGATGAAGGTGATACCAGTCATAGGTGGATTCCTCGCAACAGTCCTCAGGAACCTGGAAAAGATGTGGAATATGAAGATGACGGTGATACCAGTCATAGGTGGATCCCTCACAACAGTCCTCAAGAACCTGGAAAAGATGTGGAATATGAAGGTGACGGTGATACCAGTCATAGGTGGATCCCTCACAACAGTCCTCAAAAACCTGGAAAAGATGTGGAATATGAAGATGACGGTGATACCAGTCATAGGTGGATCCCTCGGAACAGTCCTCAAGAACCTGGAAAAGAGACTTAACAAACAAGATACCAGAGGAAGAATTGAAACCATCTGGATGACAGCATTACTAAAATCAGCTAGAATACTTAGAGAAGTCCTGGAGACCAGAGGAAACTTGCTGTCACTCGCACTCAAGTAAAGACATTTTATTAGGAACAATAAAACAATGATGAAATTGAGATCCATCAAATTTTCAGGGATTCTGAGATACAAATAAAGTTGGCGACCTTTGTCAAGGGTGACCTGAAGGCTCCTTTTTCAATAGCTAATACACCAAGGTGTAGGGGTGAGTGCTACTCCACTCCCTGGACTACTCAACTTTACCCTTGATCCTTACTTTATCATGCTGAGTGTTAAGCAAGGCGGCATCGAGTACCATTTTTTTGAGTCTTTGGTATGACTTGACCTGGGATTGAACCCCAGTCTCCTGGATCATTGGCGAACACTCTATTCATTAGGCCAATGGCCCAGTTGCAAATGGACTACCAATTCCTTGTTAAAAAACTAGAAATTGTGTTAATTAATAAAAAGAAAAGATCTTGTCACCTCAGAGACGAATGAAACATTTAAATGCAACCACACTTCCAGGAGTAGTTCATCTTCCACCTCTCCAACTTCTTTTTTTCTACCCTGGCATATTCAAGATGTCTCCCACCCTACCAGACATATTCAAGATGTCTCCCACCCTACCAGACATATTCAAGATGTCTCCCACCCTACCAGACATATTCAAGATGTCTCCCACCCTACCAGACATATTCAAGATGTCTCCCTCTTCCCACCCAGCCAGACATTATCAAAGCATCTAATTTCATCAAAAATTACCAACACCTGTGTACATTTATAAGTGAAAGTGTGACAACTGAATTTTGATCATCCAGAAGGAGATCCATTAGGAACTATAAAAGTAACTAAGGTTTGATCATACAGACAAATGATATACGAAGGTTATTCACAAAGCTCTGAGCCTCACCCAGAAAGAAAAGCCATAGCTGAATGTTTTTGTTGTGGCCACACATTACTGTTTGTTATCACTCTTGCTAAACTAATTCTAATTTTTCAAGTGTTATTAGAAGAGGTAGTGTGTACCACAATAAAAATGTTAAGATATTCTCTTCTTTCTGAGTGGAAGGAGTCCCCATGACATAATGGTTAAAATGCAGGACTACGACATCAGAGTAAATGAGTTTGAACCCTATCTATGCCATTATGCTCACTTTTGGACAAATATGGAGGGATAAGAGGGTTCATGCCTTTCTGTAAAGTATTGGGCAAAAAGTGAACTTAATAGAGTAACTGGAGTTATAACTTATTCATTTCAAAGCTGCAGGGCAGCACTTTAACAATTAAACCACAGGGACTCTCTCATGATATATGGGGCACTAGGCAGGATCAAAATAGAGACTAGCAAGAATAATGATGTGATTTGGGGAAACTTCTTTCATTTGTATAATGCAAAACTGCCCATCAACTGAAGCGAGTATTTTCAATGTAAATAATCAATTATCATTGATTTTTCCCTTGTATTTCTTTCATCTTATTTCTCTTGCTTTTAAACCTAGTAGTAATAGTGTTAAATTATGTGAATTTCTTCCATCAAGCATTGTCAATTATTATTGATTTTTCCCTTGTATTTCTTTCATCTTATTTCTCTTGCTTTTACACCTAGTAGTAATAGTGTTAAATTATGTGAATTTCTTCCATCAAGCATTGTCAATTATTATTGATTTTTCCCTTGTATTTCTTTCATCTTATTTCTCTTGCTTTTACACCTAGTAGTAATAGTGTTAAATTATGTGAATTTCTTCCATCAAGCATTGTCAATTATTATTGATTTTTCCCTTGTATTTCTTTCATCTTATTTCTCTTGCTTTTAAACCTAGTAGTAATAGTGTTAAATTATGTGAATTTCTTCCATCAAGCAGTGTCAATTATTATTGATTTTTCACTTGTATTTCTTTCATCTTATTTCTCTTGCTTTTACACCTAGTAGTAATAGTGTTAAATTGTGTGAATTTCTTCCATCAAGCATTGTCAATTATTATTGATTTTTCACTTGTATTTCTTTCATCTTATTTCTCTTGCTTTTACACCTAGTAGTAATAGTGTTAAATTGTGTGAATTTCTTCCATCAAGCATTGTCAATTATTATTGATTTTTCCCTTGTATTTCTTTCATCTTATTTCTCTTGCTTTTACACCTAGTAGTAATAGTGTTAAATTGTGTGAATTTCTTCCATCAAGCATTGTCAATTATTATTGATTTTTCACCTTGTATTTCTTTTATTTTATTTCTCTTGCTTTTTTAATTATTATTCATTTGTAACTCATATTTTTTCATCTTAATTTCAATGACTTTTTATACTCAATTTCCTACTTTAACAAAAAGTAGATGAACAAGTATCAGTGGCTAAAACTTATTTCTTTTGTAAGTATTAAGCTATTCAAAAAATTTACAATGCTCTTTGCTTCGATGTGGCACAAGGCCGAATGAATGGGGCGCCCAATGAGACTCGAACTCACTCGTGTAGGTTTGCAAGTCTAGCTTGCTAACTATTACACCACCAGAGGTGCCCACATTATTTCAAAAGAAGATGGATTAAACAATTCCTATTCTTAATAATTAAAATGTCTTCTTTGTTAATTTTCTATCTTATTTTTTACAGAATTTGATTTTGAAGGTTAGAGGCCCCTAAACATGAAAGAAGAAGTGATATCTTTACTTTTCAAGTTTGGTCATCATTTTCTTTCATGACAAAGTTCAATCACATGTTGATAGGATGAGACTGCAGAATCTCACTGATTTGAGATATGAGACTTGTTTACCATATTCTACAGTTCTCTCATCCACTGACAACCATTTCTTCTATCAGGTGGACACTTCTTTTTATACCAAAAAACATACTGTTCCAAAGGAGAAGTAGAAACTATGTTTAAAAATTTCTTGACATCAAAACCCTTAGAGTTTTATCATACAAATATAAATAACCTGATTAATTAATGGCAGAAATGCATAGATATTTAACATTCATATTTTGACAGATTAAACAGTTTGAATTTATTGATTAAGAAATAAGGGTTTATTCTAAAATCGGACAGTATTTTCCAAACAACCTAACAGTATTGAACTTTACTGAATACCATTTAATGTCACAGAGTTTTTCTTTTAAAAAAATCATTAATTGATCAGTGGGTAGTAAGGTAATGTCAAAAACTAGAATCAATGTGTTTTAGGCACCAACCATATGCTTAATGCTTTCAGTATACACACACTCTGTAAAGTAATGGAAACAGATTAAGACAGGTCTATCGTTGGTAAATATTGATGGTCTGCTATAAATAAAATATTTATTTACGTCTTCGAAAATTATTGATTACGTGTGGCACTAAATCGAGCCTCGTTCTTTCCTAGTTTAAATCCATCAGCAAAGCAAAGGAAAATGGAATATAAGAACTCTCAACAAACTTCACAGTTGACGTATTGTTAATATAAACAAAATAATCAGAAAGGTAAAATATTCGCTGCTGAAAACAAAATTATTTTGACAAAATTTCACCGTGTGATCACATAAAATATTTATCTTGATACTCAATATTAATCATATGTTGAATAAAAAATTCTGTTTTAAATTTTACGGCATGTTAAAATCCATTGGGTTATTTTATGCCAAAGTTAATTTACCAATTATGGTCACCAATTATATATGGTATAAAAATGTATCCATACAATCATTTTTAATAAGGTAAATATTTCATGTTTAATTGGAATATTAATGTTTAAGATACAATCAATTAATAAAGTTCACAATCATTTTAAACAGGTAAGAACTTAATATTTAGATGCAATATCAAAGTTTTAAAAACAAATGTATTTATGAATTTGAAAATCATTTTAAACAGTTAAACATATCCTTAATTGTAATATCAATGTTTTAAGAGCCATTGTATTAATAAACTTCACAATCATTTTAGACAGCTAAACATTACTTAATCGTAATTGATTAGAGAGAGAAGGAAAGGGAGAAAGAGAGAGAGAGAGAGAGAGAGAGAGGGAGAGAGAAAGAGCAAAGAGAAATAGCTATTTGTTTTCTGTTATCAGGTGTCCTCTGCATAACCATGTCATCTTGTGCTCATTTCCCCCTCAATCAATGCTTTTCTGCCTCTTTTTGTTTTCTCAATTCAATAATTCCCCCCCCTTTGTTCACTTGTTGTTGTTGTTGTTGTTGTTGTTATCCGCTGCTGTAAACAATCTCTCTTTACCCTTTTTTGTATACCCCGTAAGTTGGGGCTGTAGAATACACCAACTCCATAACCCCCACCACCACCACCCAACGAGAGTCCTGGATATAAAACTAAACCTTTTGATCATGATCTATGGATCTATGGTGAATGTGAAGTACCTCTTCATTGTCATTACTCCCAGGTCCTCTCTGACCAGGATTGATAGTACCTGCTGAGGTTCCATCTACAGGTTAAATAGAACTGTTTAATCATTTACAAAAGATTATCAATATTAGTTACTTGAAACTATACAGATCTGTACAAATTATTAATATTACATAGGAATACTTGATAAATAGAATTGCTAATGTTAAATATCAATACTTAAAACTTTTTAACTGTGTGCAAACAAATGATAAATATCAAATAGAATTAATAGTGTTAGATTTGAATTTTTTAAACCACTTAACTGGGTGTAAACAAATGATTAATATTAAATAGAATTATTCTTGTTAAATAGAAATACTTGAAACCATTTAAATGTGTACAAACAAATGATTAATATTAAATAGAATTATTAATGTTAGATAGAAATACTTGAAACCATTTAACTGTGTGCAAACAAATGAGCACTAACAACTCATTTAAAAATAAAGTTACCTACAAACTATTTGTTTACACATCATATTTGTTTACACACCACAGACACCCCCATGCATTATCTATATATATATATATATATATATAATACATGTGGTTGTCTGTGACCCTGGGTTTCTTGCTTAATGCATCCATCAGTCTAAGAAATAGATTTTATATATATATATATATATATATATATATATGTATATTGTCATCAACAGACAGACTGTTTTGTTGTATCACAACTCTTCAGTGTGGCTAGACACGTAGGACGCTTGAAGCTGGGATCAAAACCTGCCCAACTTTACGTTAAACATAGTATCAAACCGCTCGGCCAACAAGCATACCACGTCGGCAAGTGAATTATAAGGTATTATATATTTAAAAAAAACAACAATCGGTCACATTAAGATAATGAATTTATTTCCATCCTGTTAAAAGCATTGATATGAATCAATGGTCTAAAAAAATTAACAGGCCTTCTTTAGATCCAGCAAGAAATGAAATAAATTTACAACCAGACAGAGAAGACAAAAAAAAATTAGCACCAGCCTAAACCTTCAAGTCACAATAAGTATAAAAAATTATGGCATGTAAAACTACATCGGGTCTCATCCTGATTCAAATTTAACAGAGGCAAAAATAAGTTACAATAAATGTCAAAAATTCAAACATTTATAAAAAAAATTATTCAGACAATCTAATTTTAGTATATCATTTTTCATTAAAATGACCAAAAAATAATTTTTTTAAATGTTAATTATGCCCCCCCCCAATTACAATAATAGAGTAAAAATCACTAATATAAAATCAAATTCTAATTCATTTACCAATTTAATAAATCATAGTAAATCATTTTCTGTTTATTTATTTATTTAATTATTCACTTAATTTTTTTAAACATAGTCAAAATTTATTTTCATGCCTACATCGAGCTATTAAATCACATTTCTGATTTAATAGGTCACCAGGATCAGAGTATAACATTATTTGTATCTTTTCTTCCAGGCACAAATTACATCTACCATCAAAACAGCTAAGAGTAGTAGATATATTCAATAATCTCCATTGAATTTCTGGGGTTAAACCCTTATTTAGATAGTTGTTTTTTTTTTAAATCATTTGCTCGGTAGATTTTATTTACATTGTGATCTTTACCAAGATTATTTGAATTTAATATTCTATTTTTGAATATTTCATTTGTCCTGATTGGAATTATTCCTGATTCCAGATTTACTGGATTGAATAATATCTTATATATACTGGCCCATTGGCTTAGTGGTAGAGTGATCGCCAATGGCACGGTAGACTGGGGTTCAATCTCAGGTTGGGTCATACCAAAGACTTAAAAAATGGTACTTGATACCTCCTTACTTAACACTCAGAATTATAAGGTATGTTTTAAGGGTAAAGTGGAGCAATCCAGGGAAAGGAGTAGCGCCCTCCCCTACATCTTGGTGTAGTAGCTATTGAAAAGGGAGCCTTCTGGTCGCCCACGACTAAAGGGAGACAACTTTACTTACTTATATCAGTACTACAGGATTTCAATCGTATCAATCAAGACTGAAAACTCTTCTTACCATAAGTGCCGTACCAAATGAAGCGGACTTTTTCACGTCTTTTTGCTTTGTTCCTTCTTGAAGCAGCATTCACCTGATGTACGTTAACTCAGCTTCAGATGCATATTCTCATGTGTCATCTCTCGAGGGCTGGTGTCTAAGTGTGATCCCCAGCCACATTCATGTTTGAATTCAGAATTTTCTTTCTCCTAGATTGGTTGCCATACCAAGGTTAAAGAACCAAGTCTGCCCTACTATTTACCCATAGCTGGAAAGAGTAGATGGATTCATGCTTTTCTCAAAGACATTAGCACGAAAGGGAAACACCAACAGCCTTGTCCAGGATTTGAACTCGCATCGCTGTATCCCTGTCCTACGATGATAACCATAAGGCCATGTTCCACCATTAATTAATGTTTTTGCTGAACCTAGAAGCTTTTCAGTGTTTTTGGAAAAGAACCAAGTGCTCCAATCACTACTGGTATGACTTTCACTTTACTTTTTTGGGAGAGATCGCATTTTTGCCTGTTCTATTTTGAGAGCAGTGTATTTGCCAATCTTTTTTTCTTCGCAGCAATGTTCGGATCAGCAGCGATAGCTATGTCAATAACTGGGCATTCACTTAGCACAATACAATAGCCTCCTAACCCACACCATCATACCATCATACCCTGAATGAAAGAAAGAAAACATTTGAGAGACAGGTGGCGTTAAAAGTAACTTAGATTGAAACAAATGATGAGAAAGTATGCATTTTGAGTTTTAGGAGTCAGATTTCTGGTGCATTACAAAGTGAAAGTGCTTTTTCTGAGTTTAACAATATTTCCCTATAACACGCAGGAAGTTTCTTCTCTCTAAAAGATGGTTTGGAAACTCATTAATAAATGAGGCAAACAAACTGTAACAATGTTTTGTTTCTATCATCACATAATCTACATTTGCTATTTTATTGCTTATTATCAATATTGGCCATCGGAAGAAATTTCATTTCCCTCTTAAGGTTTCCCTTCCATGGGCGATCGAAACCAAGAGCAGATTCGGGGCCGAATAGGCCCCCAGCTTTGGCTGGGCAACCTTCGGGTGGGCGAGCTGCTTTTCAGATCCCTATGCACGCCTTGTATAGCACTAAACCTCACAGTCTAGTTCAAGCTATATTCTGGCATACGTGCCCGGACCTAGATTTAGGTCCGTGATACGGCTTGAGTCATTAGATCCACATTGCACTTAGTGGGTCAATGACTAGCAGGGTTCGAGTCTCGGCTCGTTCCCAACCTTCCTCTCCCCTTTATCCCCACTTTAATCGGCCTTCGGGCTTTTGACCTTGTGTCAAGTCCTGTCTGGTGGGAGGCAGTGACAAATATTAAGGTTTCCCTTCCATAGCCATGTCCAGGTCTTATGTGAGATTTCACAAGTTTGTCACTTGAAATATCCGTACAATTATTTTTCTTCACATTTTTGTTTTCTGATTATTGCTGTTCTATTTGTCCTGATGTTGTCATGTTGGATATTGACTGGAAGATCCCTTTCACAAGTGGTAAAAGTTGCATGGATGGCATAACAGGAAGTGCACCTGTTTCATAAAGTAAACAGGATACAGTTTGTTCCCCATTGGAAGTGCCATGTGAATTGCATGGGTAGCATGCTAGAAGGAGGTGTGGCCATGTGCTACATGTAGACAAGAGGGGTGACCGTGAGGATTTGCATGGGTATCAGGAAAATTATATAAACCTGCAAAGATTTTGACCCCAACAGACAAGTGGAGACCAAACAACCACAGGAGACAGCTACCATATGTAACATTGCTCTAAGCTCTGGCCTTGTGCCAGACTGCCCAAAGTTGGGAGGCAGAGAGAGAGGCTGGAGATAATGCAAGACTCACAAAAATAGAGAAGTGAGGAGAAACTAAGATGATTCGATGCCTTGAGGTGGCCCTGTACCAGTCTCGCAAAAGTTACAAACAAAGCAGAAAGGCAGAGAGGTTTTACAGAAGAACCGTGCCATCACCCCTGTGTGTGTACATCTCAGCTATCTTCAAGTCTCACTCATACCCGACTATATTTTTGGGGTTATAAAGGAAAAAGAAAAGCCGATTTTATTTTTATATGTCAATATTGTTGTCTTTCTCAGCAATACGACAGTCACTGCTGTTCCTGTTAACTTTGGTCTAATGAGTAAAAATGTTTGCCAACAGTCTGGGAGACCAGGGTTCAATCCTAGGTCAAGTCATACCAAAGACTCAAAAAATGGTACATGATGCCACCTTGCTTAACACTCAGAATTATAAGGTAAGAATCAAGGGTAAAGAGGAGCAATCCAGAAGGAGTAGCACTCTCCCATACACCTTGGTGTAGTAGCTAATGAAAAGGGAGCCTTTGGGTTACCCTCGACTAAGGTCACCAACTTTACTTTTACTTGTTATTATTCATTGCAAGTTTTTCACACCTGCTCTAACTTGTGATCTTCAACTAGATGCTGAGAGACAACAAGTTTCCTTAGGTCTCCAGGACTCTTCTCAGTATTCTGATTTTAACAGTGCTGTGGTCTTGATGGTTTTAATTGTTTCTCGGATCTCCAAATCCTGCAGTCTTTTGTCCAGGTTTTTGGAGATAATCCCTAAGACATCAACCACAATTAGATGACAAGTCCTTTTATTTTTTTTTAATTAACCGCAGGTTTGGTCTTATAACCCAGGTTGGCAGATTCATTTATGTCTCAATGTCCCAGCCATAGTCTACTTAAAAGAATTAATCTTGTATAGCAACCAGCAGAGGAGTTGGTAAATACATATGAAGACACATACACACACACACATACATATATATATATATATATAAAGAGAGAGAGAGAGTGCACACTTAGTGTATTTGATATCATCATAAGAAAAGAAATTAACAACTCAAGTTTAAATCCTTGATGAGATTGTGGATGTTTCTCTTTACTCAGGCAACCAATTGAGAAGAAGGAAAATTCTGAATTCAAACCATCTTTAATCTGTTTAGAAATTGACCTTGTGTTACATCCTGCTCATGAAGGGCTTGAGTTAATATATATATATATATATATATATGTATATATATAAATTGACCTTGTGTTAAATCCTGCACATGGAGGATTTGAGTTTATATATGTATATATATATTAACTCAAATCCTCATATATTTGATTGACTTTGTGTTAAATCCTGCACATGGATGATTTGAGTTATATATATATATATATATATTAACTCAACTCTTCTATGTGCAGGATTTAACACAAGGTCAATTTCTTTATATATATATATATATATATATATGGTTTGGTTTGGTTTGGTTTGGTTGTTTAATGGCATATCAACCTTTATGGGATATTTAATGCCAAAGCCATCCTCATAGAATAACAGTTGTGGTAATATTTAACCCATAGCGGGGTGGGTGGGCAGATAAAGGGCTTTATACTTTTACCCCCAAAAGTCCTCCAAGTCTCTCTTCACATCTCCCGATCATTCATCGCCTCTAGCAGGTCTTCAGGGTTACATCCCGTATTATCACATAGCTGCTGTATGTATGTTCGAGCTGGTCGTCCTGCTTTTGATTGGCCATATGCAATATAGGTTTGGTTTGGTTTGGTTTGGGTTCTTTGTTTAATGGCATATCAACCTTTGTAGGTTATTTAATGCCAAAGCCATTCTCCTAGAAGAACAGTTGTGATACTATTTAACCCATAGCTGGGAAGATAAGGGGGTTCATACCTTTCCCAAGGGTATTTGCCCGAAAGTGAACTTAATAGCGCGACTGGAATACGAACTCGCTTACTACGATGCCGCAGTCCATCGCTTTAACCATTACACCACAAGGATCCCCCTTTATGCAATATATATATGTATATATATAAATGATCTGAATTTTGGTAACATGTGAAAATATTTATTCATTTGTCTAAAGTTATCGAAATTTTAAATGAAACATTGTCATTATTGTTAAGCATTTGTAAGAGTGTACACACGTTTGTACGTAGTTGTGTGTGAATAAGAATATATATATGCATACATATTTTAGAATAAGTAGGTCCACGAAGAGATTTGTATTTTTTTGGATTTATTTATTTTGTTCTTACATATATGTCATATATGTATATGTTTCAAGCTTGTTGCTTTCATCAGAGAAAATATGTGGCATAAGGCCTTGGTAATCATATTTACCAACCCCTCCGCTCGGGCAAGATATGACACAAGGTCAATTCTTAAGCGGAATTTAACAGGTTTGAATTCAGAGTTTTCCTTCTCCTAGACTACTTGCCTTACCAAGGCTGAAGAACCTAGTCTGCCCTACTATTTACCCATAGCTGGAGAGAGAATAATTGGATTCATACCTTTCCTAAGGGTATTAGTGCTATGTGAAATGCAATCAGTCTCGTCCAGGATTTGAACTCGTGTCACCGGGTCCATTTCCTACGACGATAACCATTACACCATGGGCACCTCCTTAACCATTACACCATGGGCACCTCCATGGTAATAGGGTACTCAATGAGACTTAAACATATATAAGTGTATGCATATGTATGCGTGAAAATATGCATATATGCTCTTTAGTGTACACATCAGCATCTGTGTAAATGCAGTTATGTGTGTATATGTATGTATGTATGTATGAGTGTGTATACATTTGTGTTGTATGTGTGTACACGTACACATGAATGTGTAAATGTGTATGCATCTGCTATTTTATTTGTGTGTTTTCATCTGTGCATTGTCATGTACACTTGTAGGTGTATGTACAAGTACATTATTATGTATAATTGTATATGTGTGTGTATGTGTCTTTATATGTGTGCGTTTGTGTGTTTGCATTTTCATATACACTTATATGTGTGTGTATGTGTGCATTGTCATGTACACTCGTGGGTGTGTGTATGTGTACATTGTCATATACACTTGTGTGTGTTTATGCCTTTATATTTAAGTGTGTTTGCATATACAATGTGTGTGCGTGTGTGTGTGTGTGTGTGTGTGTGTGCATTTATTCATATGTGTGTCCATGTGTGACTCTCAAAATATATTGTCAGTTGCTCCGAGGCTAATGTTGCTTAACTTTCACGAATGACTTAAAACAAAAGAAAACAAACAACCTTTTAACGTGATCTCGCCACAATGTGCATGGCAATCACTTGGCAGAATATGCGAGGAAATGTCTTCCTTTTTTTTCCTTTTCACCTTAAATGCAACAGAAAAGCAGAAAACATAGACTCAAGGCAATACATGTGTTCAGGATTTTTAAATGCTGCCTAAGTAGCAAAAAAAACCCATAAAGTACAGAAAGGGAAAATAAATAATAATAATAACAATAACAATAATAATAATAATAATAATGAAAGACTGAAATTCCTTATAAACTGAAAACATCTGATTGCCGAGAGCTGTATACTACCTTGACTCACTCTTCAAAAATAGAGGAGAAAATTGAGTAGCAAAACAAATCTACTCAAAAATCTCTTACCTTTTTTTTTTTCTTTGCTTTTACAATTCTTTTTCTTCTTTTTAAATTTTAGAAAATTATTTATTATTGTTGAATTTTGCTTGAAATTTCCTTCTACCTCCAAACTGTAGAGTTTAGTCTAATTCAAAAACCAAAGAAATCACATATACATTATTTAAGTTCTTTTATATTTAACAAATTGTTCTCATTCCCCTGCGTACATACTCCTTGACATCCAACGGTTATCTGGTTGGTTTTAGGGCAAGACAACCTTTGTTGGATTGTTTTATGCTTAAGTCAGTTTAACGATTAAAGTCTCCAATTATATAGCGTATGATCTTCACAATCATTTTAAACAGGTGAATGTTTCATACGTGGCTGCAATATTAATGTTCTTGTTGGGTATCACCCACCTTTTTCCCCACAATAAACTAGTCCATCTGCCATATATAGCAGTAGCTACTAATACCAAGGCAGACTAGAAGGTGAAAAGCAGCTTCTTATAGGAATAGTATTAGAGCGTGGGAGACTGGAGATTGCACTAGATCACCTTACTTGCTACCGTAATAACGGAAGCCAATACTATCATTGGACTATATCTTCATTCTGTATTCACTAATCCAATGTTCTTGTCTACTAATAGTTTCTCTATTGTATATACTTTTTCCTGAGAATATATCTCTATTTCCTCTCATATCGTGGTTTGTCTGTAGCAGAAGGAATTTTCGTATTTTTGTTTGGCGTGTAATTTAATTCGACGCATAATTTCACCCAATCAGGATGACTTATCCTATTCAGCCTGAACCACCTTTCAGTGCAGACGTCTCACTGGCTGCTCTTCAATAGCAGCAGCAGCATGGACACAATGAGGGAACCTATCTAATTTATGGATCCCTTGCATCTATTTCTCTTAGACCAAGGTTTCCCAGTTGAATATGAATTAGATAAATTATGTCACCCCCAAAATTGGCTATGTTGACTGCGATGTCTAATTCTGTTCCAGTACCTAGTTACTACTTCACCTCCCGGCAACATTTTCTGGAGACATGCACGCTTCTCCACGAATAACCAGAACCAAAAAATCACGGTGACTTCAACGTCTATTTCCTCAAACAGCTAACATGACTTTTGCTACATAAGGCGAATTAAATTATGCGCCAAACAAAAATACAAAAATTCCTTCTGCTACATTTCCTTTATTTAATATTACAAGCGGTTCACTAACACAAACGCAACAGTTCTCTTAGCCAATATGTCAAAGTAGTTCACAATAATTTCTAATAGGTCAATGCTTCATCACCATCAACATATGCCGACAGCACATATTCGTTTGATTCTCTCTTGAGATCTATCCCTATAAGCCATCACTCTTGGTAAGTCTTTGCAATGGCATTCAGTGAGCACAGAGAGTTGATGAAATAAGTTTTGCTTGTCAGCCAACACTCATGGGTTTGTACATCGGAGTTCATCCGAGAATGTGGCTTGTGAATTAATCTTCACTTTACTTGAAGTTTCTAGAATGTCTTGTTTTTCTTAAACACTTCATACTTAGTTGTAATACCAATGTTTTAAGAGCCAATGTATTTAATAAAGTTCCCAATCATTTTAAACAGCTAAACACTTCATACTTAGTTGCAATATCAATGTTTTAAGAGCCAATGTATTAATAAAGTTCACAATCGTTTTAAACAGCTAAACACTTCATATTTAGTTGTAATATAAATGTTTTAAGAGGCAATAAAATAATAAAGTACACAATCATTTTAAACAGTATCATAAACAGATCTCTTTAATCCATTGATGGGATAACAACAGTCATCAGTATTTTGGCTTCGAGTGGACTTGGGAGTAATGACAGTTAAGTGGGCACCCCACACTCTCCAAAATTCACTTACAGATTATTTAATATCTGAATATAAGATGGTTTAGGGAACTGAAAAGTTCTCAGGTCAACCATGACGATTATGATATTTTTTAACACAATTTTACAGGATTTTTTAAAACATTAGACCCATCCTGTCACCAGTTTTTCCTTTTGATTTCTTTGTATAACAGCATATCAACCTTTGTGGGTTATTCAATGCCAAAGCCATCCTTGTAGAAGAATGGTAGGAATACTCTTTAACTCATAGCTGATGGGATAAGGGGTTCCATACCTTTTCAAAGGGTATTTTCAAAAAGTGAATGTAATAGCACAAGTAGGGTTTGAACTCACTTTCTTTGAGACGGCAATCCAGCACTTTAGCCACAACACAATAAGGACTTCCTTTTCTCAAGTTTCTTGCCAAGTCAGCTAGGGCTGTAGAATACACCAACTGCTTCTCTGCAGAGGGGTAAGACCCCCCACCACCACCACAATGAGTGTCCTGGATATGACACTAAACAATTTGATGGTGAGGCTCATGTGGTGCTAGAACTTTGGGGAATGCAAAGCACCTCTTCATTGCCATTGCTCCCATGTCCACTCTGGCCCAGAGTGGTAGCACCTGGTAGGGCCCTAACTATGGTTTAAATAGAACTGACTGCACACTTATGCTAAATTGAATTGTTTGAAATGAAACTGTTTCTGATATTGAAACCCTACTTAGACTAAACTGAATTGTTTAATATAGAATTGTTTTGACATTTAACTCTGTGTAAACAAAATCTGTACTCATACTAAACTGAATTGTTTCATATAGAACTGTTTGTATAAGGTGAATAGCTTGAAATAGAAATGTTTTGACAATTAAACTGAGTACTCATGCTAAACTGAATTATTTGAAATAGAACTGACTATTTGTATGAAATAGAACTGTTTTGACATCTAAACTGTGTACTTATACTAAACTGAATTATCTGAAATGAATTTAAAATAGAACTGTTTTGACATTTAAAATGCATACTTATGCTAAACTGAATTGCTCGAAATAGAACTGTTTTGACCTCTACACTGTGTACTTATAAGTAAAAAATAAAGTAGGCGACCATAGTCGAGGGTGACCCGAAGGCTCCCTTTTTGATAGCATACTACACCAAGGTGTAGGGGAGGGCGCTACTCCTTTCCCTGGATTGCTCCACTTAACCCTTGATCCGTACCTTATAATGCTGAGTGTTAAGCAAGGAGGCATCAAGTGCCATTTTTTGAGTCTTTGATATGACTCGATCTGGGATCGAACCCAGGTCTCCCGGGCTATTGGCGAACACTCTAACCGCTAGGCCAATGTCCGGTACTAAAGAACGTAGTAGCGCAACTGGAGTTCGAACTCACTCACTACGATTTCATAGTCCCATGCGTTAGACACTACGCCATGGAGCCTTATGCTTAATTGAATTATCTGAATTAAAACTTTTTTGACATTTAAACTAAATGGCTTGAAATAGAAATATTTTTGACAATTAAACTGTGTACCCTTGCTAAAATGAAAAGTTTGAAATAGAATTGACTATTTGAATAAAAATGGATTTGGCATTAAATAACCTACAAAGGCTGATATGCCATAAAATCCAACCAACCCTTCTTAAGTTTCTTCAACTCATGAAATGATGTACCTAGTAAACTGTGCTCTTGGATGAATATATAAAATATAATGTATGTTCCATGGCTATCAGTTATTTTTGTCTTGGTTGAGCTAAGAACTTTTCAGATTTCCATCCTATAATCTTTACTACTATTTAACATACTGAATCAGTGTGTACATCTTTCTTTCACGCATGTCTAACGAAAAGAAAGAGATTATTTTGAAAAAAAGACATTTATTATATAAGATATGCACTTTGTAATAATTAAACTGTGGACTACATATATATATATATATATATATATATATATATATATATATATATATATTACAGCAATATATGGTTGTCAGTGTCTCACTTGGTGGGTTTGTGGCAAACCAAATGCAGTATCATTTGGAAAGTGCTCAATCTCTTTGATAGAGCAATTATATAATTATAAAAGTTGGCGATCATAGTCGAGGGTAACCCGAAGGCTCCCTTTTTGATAGCTACGGCACCAAGGTGTAGGGGAGGGCACTACTCCTTTCCCTGGATTGCTCCACTTAACCCTTGACCCATACCTTATAATGCTGAGTGTTAAACAAGGAGGCATCAAGTACCATTTTTTGAGTCTTTGGTATGACTCGACCTGGGATTGAAACCAGGATAATCATAATAAATAAATACATATTAGTTTTTATATATATTTAAGAGCATGGATGGTTATCAGTGACCATCAGTTTCATGCTGTCTTATTACAACAATCATCGGGCAGAGAAAGAAAAATATTGGAGAAATCAAGAAAATGAAAAAATACTGTTAAAAGAATGTTAGGTTTTTGTACAACTCTTTGTGTGTTTGTGTTTGTGTGTGTGTGTATTTCTGAAGATTATATTTGCGTATTATTGTGTGTGATTATTGTTGTGGCCTGTTAAGGGCCAGAAAGAAGACACGGAAGAAGAGAAAGTAGGTGGAAAAGGTGTATTGAATAAACAGAATATGTATAGAAAATAAGAGTGTTAGTATATCAGGTAGAAGTATCCGTCTGAAACTGTCGGGTTTGACTGCTGGGAGGAAGTCTCTCCAAGAGTAAATAGGGTTAGTATTTATGAAGGAGAAAGAGTTCATAATCATGTGGACAAGTCACCACAACAGTTATGTAAGAGATTGTTAGAAGGTGTGAGTAAATGAGGATACATGCGCTATATATATATATATATATATATATATATATATATATATATATATATGTATATATATATGTATGTATGTATGTATGATTCATGAATGAGGGACTCGAATTCAAATCCTTGATGAGACTGTTTGCATTTCAATCCCCTTGGGAAAGGCATGAACCTATCAGTTCACCCATCTTCTAGCTGTAGGTATGTAGTAGGGCAGACTAGGCTTTTTAGCATTGCTTAGGCAACTAACTTTGGAGAAAGAAAACTCTTCTTCAAAAAACTGCCAAAAAAACTGGGTAAATACATATATAAATGTATATATATGGGGAGAGAGACAGACAGACAGACTGACTGACAGACAGAAACAGACAGACAGACAGACTGACTGACAGAGAGACAGACAGACTGACAGACAGACTGACAGACAGACTGACCGAGAGACAGACAGACAGACCGATAGACTGACCGACAGACAGACAGACAGACAGACAGACAGACTGTGAGAGAAAGACAGACAGACTGACAGAGAGAGATAGACAGATAGACATACAGACAGAGGTAAAGAGGCAGAGACAGCCTGGATTACTTACTAAGAGAAGACCAGGAAACAAAATAATTTGAGATCAAAACAATAAAAATTAAGAAGTTCACCTGTAAAAATTAATCATTTTTTTAAATTTTTTATTTTACTCTTTCTTTAATTTTAATTGGTATTCCAGACAAAACAATACACTCCCTTATTTTTTATATGTGATCAGCTATGTCTGATTTTATAGACCATTTTTTTAATATCTGATAAAAATTTTCTTCCTTCTCTTGCAACTTTGTTTCTGAGCTCAGTTTTCTAAATGTTTTTAAAATTTTTTTGAAAAAATATCAAGGAAGAAAGGGACTGAGACATAAGCAGAGAGGCTGAAAAAGAAAGAAAGAAAGAAAGAAAGAAAGAAAGAAAGAAAGAAAATCTCAGAATGAGAAAAAGGAAATAAAAGAAAGAAAATAAAAAGAAATACTTGAAAGAAAGAGAAAAGAAAGAAAACTGATGAAAAAGAATGAAATATAAAAAAAAAAGAGGAAGAAGATTAAAAGAAGAAAAAAGATAAGAAAAAGAAAAAGAAAGAAAGGAAAAATGAAAGAAGGAAGAATAGAAGGAAAGAAAGAAAGAAGATGGAATTGAAGAAAAATAAAAAAGAAAGAAAGAAGGAAGAAAAAGATAGAAAAAAAGAAAAAAGAAAGAAAGAAAAATAAAGAAAGGAAAAAAAGAAAAGCTGAAAAAAGAAAGAACAAAGAAAAGAAAGAAAAAAGTAGAAAAATGATAAGCATAACTATTTTTTGCTTTGTGCACTAAATTTGTTTTGCCTTGGAGGGAAAAAAAATTCTTCTAATTAAAATTCATCCTATAATGTAATTAAATTTCAATATGGCCGCAAGAAAGAATTTTTGCTCAGTGAATAGATACATGATATATGCATATATGTGTGTGTGTATGTGTGTTGAGGTAGCAGTCCTTCGTTAATACAAGATTGATTGACAGAGAAATAGTTTATATTTTTTATTTACTTTTCTTTTTCATGGATATTAGAACAATGCATGACTATCAAATTGAGAGGACAAAAGACAACAAACGTTAGTCAATCGTTGAATACTTTAAAGACTGGCATATAAATAAAGATAAATAAACAAAGATTCTATTCTACTAACTTGTGTGTGTGTGTGTGTGTGTACCTATGCTTATATATATATATATATATATATAAATATATATATATTTATATTTATATACACACCTACACAAACAGAACTGAACTTCTCATGCACACTCACAAATACAAGCATACACACACACACACACACACACACACACACACACACACACACACACACACACACACACACACACTATCATAAAATTTATCTGCAATACATTCAAAAGGAACAGAGAGGTTTGATTCTTTGTTTAATGACATATCAACCTTTATAGGTTATTTAATGCCAAAGCCATTCTTCTAGAAGAACAGTAGTGGTACTATTTAACCCATAGCTGGGAGGATAAGGGGGTTTCATACCTTTCCCAAGGGTATTAGCCCGAAAGTGAACGTAATAGCACGAGTAGAGTACAAACTCGCTTACTACAATTCTGCAGTCCATCGCTTTAACCATTACACCATGAGGACACCATCCCCCCCCCAGAGGAAGAGAGAGGAAAGAAAAGCAACAACCAAATCTACATGCACGTGGGCAAATGTACACACATACACACACACACAAAGTACATTTGCTTAAAAAAATATACTAACTGGATATCTGCAGAGAGGTAAGACCCCCCTCACCCCACCCACCAACGAATGTCCTATATATAACACTAAACAATCTGATGGTGAGGCTCTTGTAATGCTTGAGCTTTAGGAAATGCAAAGTACCCCTTCATTGCCATTACTCCCAGGTCCACTCAGACTCGGAGTGGTAGCCCCTGATAGGGTCCTATCTATGGGTCAAATAGAACTGTTTGACATTTAAACTGTGAAAACAAATGACTCATGATAAATTATTTAAACAGTGTGAACAATTGACTTATGTTAAATTGAATGGTCAGAAATAGAACTGTTTGATCATTCAACTGTGTGTAAATAAGTGACTGATGTTTAATTGAATTGTTAGTAAGACATAGCAATACTTTGAACCATTTAACTTTGTTGACTTATGCTAAATTGAATTATTAGATATAGAACTGTTAAATCATTTAACTGTGTGTATCTACAAAATGTGTTTAGAAATCATACATTTAATATAAAAAGTAAATAATATAGTAAATAATATAAAAAGTAAAAACAGGATTTGGCCTTAAATAACCAACAACTGTTGATATGCCATAAAACCAAACCAAACAAAGTTCCTACTTGTAAATATATGCATAAAATGAAACACAAATCCTCGAATTAAAAAGATTCACACTCTTATCAAAACAATCTTCACTGTAAAGGTTAGAAGCAGAGATGACCCTAACCCTTCTTAGTCTACTAGGGAGGCCCATGAAGTCTGAAAGGCGTGTAGCGTGCAAATATATGAAATAAAAGTAAGTATAGTTGGCGACCCTAGCCGAGGGTGACCCAAGTCTCCCTTTTCAATAGTTACTACATCAAGGTGTAGGGGAGAGTGCTACTTCTTTACCCTGGATTGCTTCACTTTACCCTTGATCCGTACCTCATAATGCTGAGTGTTAAGCAAGGAGGCATCAAGTACCATTTTTTGAGTCTTTGGCATGATTTGAACTGGGATTGAACCCAGGTCTCACAGGCCATTGACGAACACTCTAACCTATGCCAATGTCCGTTATAAATAAGAGCACAAATATATGAAGCAAAAACCTAAAATACTAAATTCAAATTTATTTGTGGACCTATTCATTTAAGATATATATATATATATATACATATATATATATGATTTAAACTGAGGCTTATAAATCAATCTAGCTTGTATGTTGACCTCAAAATTATATGTGCGAGAAAGGTCAACCCTCCAAAATATCTCATTAAACTGTCATTACTCAGTTGTGTATGGTGTACGTAATTTTTTTCTGAAATCTGAATTGAATCTGCCATATATGAAACAAGCAAGCCTTAGACATTTGTATTTATATTCACATGAGTTCATAGACCAGTTAACTGGGACTGTAGAAAACACCGACTGCATCTCTGCAGAAGGGTAACATCCACTCTAAAATGAGTACCCTTGATATGACACTAAACCATTTGATGGTGAGGCACCAGCCTTGGAGATCTGGGTAATGTGGAGTAACACTTTACTGCCATTGCTCCCAGGTCCACTCTGACTTGGAGTGGTAGTATCTAATAGGGTTCTATCTATGGGTCAAATAGAACTGTTTTACCTACAAACCATGCATGTAAACAAATAACTAATGTTAAATTCTGAATGTTTTATAGCAGTAATTGAAACCATTTAACTGTGTGCAAATAAAATGACCTCAGGCTCATTTAAAATGTTATCAACAGTGTTTACGAATTATATATTATATATGTATATACATATATATATATATATATATATATATATATATGTTTATGTATAAAGAGGATTTGGCATTAAATAACTTACAATTATAGATATGCCATAAAACCTAACCAAACCAAAGTCATATGAATTTACAATCTATTGTGCTACCATGAAATTCTATAGATAAACAATATACTGTAGTTGTCTGACTGGCCACCAGGGTGCTGTGACATGGCAGTGACTATTTACAGTCAGTTCATCAGATGTTGGAAATGCCATGTTATATAGTATTAATGTAATACTTAATTTATACGAGAGTTTAATTGATACAATAATCAACTATGAATTAATTTGTTTAATATATTCACCAAACAGGAGTGTAAGTTGGAAATATTTGTGTCAATCTGCTGGAATTATGGTAAGTGATGTATATCGACTTTTTGGAGTGCCGTTCTTCTGGTTAACCATTTTGGGATAAAAGTTTTGATTTTAACTCTGATGCATAAGTCAACAACTAGTTTTCTAAAGAATTTTTCTGGCTTAAAAAACTTTAAAAATCGACTTGTGTGCCACAATTACTATATATATATATATATATATATATATATATACAAAATTAACTTAAATAGTGAGTCGGAATTCTCCTACTAAAGTTTCACCTCAACGGATCATCAGGGAGTCCCGCACCGATATATATATATATATATATGTATATATATACGAGGTGCATACGATAAGTTTCCAGACTTTTTTTGTATGGGCATTTAAAATTGTCGTAGACTCGTGAAAATTATCCACGTTATTGCTATACATCTCATGAGATGAGTACATCATGACTGTGAGTACAGCATGACGTTTACTTATCAACTGAACTGTGAACAATAGCACAAGTACTGTTGCTAACCAACTACTATTGGACTCTGCTTATGTATCTTCTATATGTGTGCTATATGACCATATTTGCATAGCACGTGTGTGTGCTTGCAAATATGCATATCCATAAGCCTGCAGTGTTACTTCATCAAAATGTCCCCAAATAATATTCTTCCACTACCATACAAAGCTTTCTTTAGACAAGAAGTTTAGGTGAAGGAAAACTTTGAATTTAAACCTTTTAAGTAAGTTGGTGACCGTAATCGAGAGTGACTGAAGGCTCCCTTTTCATTAGCTACTACACCAACGTGTAGGGAATGGCGCCACTACATTCTCTGGATTGCTCTAGTTTACCCTTGATCTGTACCTTATAATGCTGAGTGTTAAGCAAGGTGGCATCAATTACCATTTTTTGAGTCTTTGGTATGACTTGACCTGGGATTGAACCTCAGTCTCCTGGACCATTGACAAACACTCTCCTCATTAAGCCAATGGTCTGGTCTTTAAAAAAATTGACTTTGCGTCTCATCCTATTGGTACGGACGGATTAGTGAATACATACAGAAGCACAAAGAAGTAAATATATATATACGTTCATATATAAATATATGTACACTTATAAATATATGCAAACACGCAGAGAAAAATACACACTTCAATACACACAGGCATGCACATATATTCTCCCAAACACATGCATACACACATACATATGCATATATACACATATACACATACACACTAGCACAGCCACTCAGAAATACAGGTATACGTGCATATACATACAGACACTCACACACACACATACATATGAAGCCTGACTTAGTTGAGATGGCTGTTTATTTTCAACTGTCATCAACTGTTTTCAAGGCAGTGAGATCCTCTGGAATAGTAATATGGGTGCTATAGAATATTCTCTTTTCATTCTTGGTCTTGTACTGGCTTAGACTTCAAAAAAATATCTTTTTTTTTTAAAAGATATCTATTGATTCACGAATGCCTCACATGTAGATATCTCAGGTAAATATTGATTTATATATATACGAAATATAAACATTTATAAGTAAAAGTATTGATTTATTGATTCAAAATACACACAGGCACATGCACAGAGACACACATATATATATTTTATATATATATATATATATAGATAGATTAATTTATATATATATATATACATATATATATATATAAATCTATCTATCTATCTATCCAATTATATATACATATATATATACATATATATATCTCCAGTTATAAAGCTATATATATATATATATATATATATATATATATATATATATATATAGCTCTTTTAATCATTAAAGTAACAATAGAGACATCCTGCAGATCTGTATTGTGTCTACGAAATTTGGATATTTTTTTAAAAATATTAAAAATTCAAAAAATTCAAAATTTGGTTTGTTCATTATCTCAAAAAGAATATTTGAAATGTAGATTTAATTTTATCGAAATTCAATGACTTGAGCATAATTTTTCCGAGAGCACCTGCCTCTCATGTCAATGCTCAGAACGATGAGTGCCAAATGATTTGTATAGAATTCTTGATTTATATTCTTACAACCTGTCTTTCAGACATTTTCAAAACAGAAACAATTAGTGGATCTATATTATTGAAAGTAATCAATATTTGATTAAAAAACAAGCTGAATTATGCTTGTGGATATTTCAATATTAATTCACATCATTTCTATGTTACTTAGATTCTCATTTTATATATATATATATATATATATATATATATATATATTGTCATCCACAGGAAGACTGTTTCATTGTATCAACACTCATCTGTGTAGCTAGACACGTAGGACGCTTGAAGCTGGAATCGAAATCTGCCCAACTTTACTTTTGACTCAGTATCATACCGCTTAGCCAGCAAGCGAACCACGTCAGCTCAGGAATTATAAGGCATTATGTAGCAGCTTTCATTTGTTTACATTTTTGCCTTACCGGATACCAGAGTGTTCAATTCATTCAAAGGGCTTTGCATTATGTGAGAGACAGCCGTAAATTCCTTCGCCAGAGTGCTCAACCCCTATGAAGAAAAAGATAGATAGTGGTGTGTGATTTATAAATATATATATATATAATAATGATGATAAATAAATATATTTATTTATTATCATTATTATATAATAGCTCTATCATAGATATTGAGCACTCTCCATATTATATTGCACTTGGTTCGACACATAACCACAAAGTGATTTACTGATGATCAACACTCTTAAAATATTATATATATATATATATATATATGTATGTATGTATGTATATATATATATATGTATGTATGTATGTATGTATGTAGAATCACGTACCACAATTTACCTTATCCAAGATTAGGTTTTTTAAATTACTTAAATTAGAAGTAATAGTTTTTTTATTCTTTTTTATAGGATTGTATAAACTTTGTATAAATGAATGATAATAATAGTTATAATATCTTGAATGCTTAAAAAAAAATTTAATAAAAAATATGATAAAACATTTATTATAAATTTTAATTATTTCAATAATAAATTAAATTTTAATTAATTTTATAAATTATTTTAATTAAAAAATCATCTTAAATTCCAACAAATAGAAAGAAGGCATTTTTTTTCAAATCCCATTCTAGCTGGAAGTAATATGAAAACACCCAAATAAGAAAATACATCTGATGAAGGATTTTATCTGAAATAAATTCATCATGAGACCAAAGAAATGAATTTTTTTCTTTTTGTTTTTATATAAAAGATTTTTTACCTCTGTATGCTGACTGTAGATGTATTCTTAAATTGGATACTCCAACCCCTTTGATTTCCTCCTCAGATCATATAAGAATATATATATATATATATATATATTCTTATATGTTGTTGATGTGGACCCAGGTTGGGACCATGAAAAGACAACTCGCAACACGGTATAAGGTTAAATATATATTGAAGTAACAAGATACAGAGAAAAAGTGGTGGCGTAAGCTAGGTTTACTTGTCTGTTGAATATCGGTAGAGTATCCAGTATTTACGAGTATACTTGGCTTTTGATTAATATAGAATCTGGAAGACTCCATGAATGGGTAGGTAACAGTCCCATAACAGTTATATATTATAATATTCTTATATATTCTTATATGTTATATATTACAATATTCTTATATATATATATATATATATTATTCAGTCCAGTTAAACCGGAGTCGGGAATAATTCCTTCAGGACTAAAATTCATTCAACTATGAACATTTAAATTTTCCTGGTAAAGAGCTCAAAGTAACTGACATCACAGAGCAATGATTTTTTTAAGAAAAACAAAAACCTGTCACATTAGGATTATAAGTTTATTTCCATCCTGTTATGGGTATTGATATGAATCAATAACACCAAAAATAACTGGACTTCTTCAGATCTAATGGATAAAATAATTACATTCAGAATACTTTATCCATTAGATCTGAAGAAGTCCTGTTATTTTTGGTATTATTTATTCATATCAATACCCATAACAAGATGGAAATAAATTTATAATCCTAATGTGACCGGTATTTGTTTTTATTAAAGATATATATATATATATAGTCATCCACAGACAGACTGTTTCGTTCTATCAGAACTCTTCAGTGTGGCTAGATACGCAGGACGCTCGAAGCCGGGATCAAAACCCGTCCAACTTTACGTTAGACTGTTGTTTCAGACCACTCGTCCACCAAGCGGACCATGTTGGCTAAGGGAATTTTAAGGTATTTTTATTTTTAGAAACAGCAGCAGCAGCCTTTGTTTACATTTTTTATACCCTATCGGCTACCAGAGTGCTCAATTCTTTCGAAGAGCTTTGCATTACGCTAGCAGCGGCCATGAAGACTAGTTCTCATTGTGTTGAAGTGAACATGTCATAAGAGACTTCAAATTCCATTCATACAGTTACATTTAGTTTTGGTCAAATACATTTACTAAAGATAAAAATCTCTTTATCCCCCAGCTATAGGATCAATACTATCACTATTGTTATTCTGCAAGGATGGATGTGGCATTAAATAACCCACTAAGAGTGACATACCATTAAATACCGAAACCAGGCTAAACTATATATATACGTATATATATATATATATATATATATATATTTCATCATACAACAAATGGAAGCATGTGCGATACCCTGCCCTCATCAGCTGCCAACCAGGAGTGATAACACAGTTTCGGTAGCTCAAGTTGGTACTGCCACTCCTGGTGCTACCAAGCAGCTTTAGCCACTGGATAGGGTATTTCTTTTAAATACCCTGTCCAGTGACAAAAGCTACATTAAATTACACACAGAGAGTGATATGCCATTAAATACCAAAACCGAGCTAAACTATATATATATATATATATATAAGTGGAAGAAAAATATGATATGAAAACCATATTTGGTAGCTGACTGGTTGGTTAGTGAGTTGGTTTTATGGCATGTCAAACCTTGCTAAGTTATTTAAAGTTTAAGTCAGTCATTTTTCAAGCCATTATATTGTTAAGTATATGATTATCCTTTGTAAATAGGGATAGCTTTAATTAACTATTCTTAATACAAATAATTTGCACACAGTTATATGGTTTCAAGTAACTAATAATAATAATAATAATCCTTATTAAACAATTAGAGTTACAAGTAACTATTCTTAATACAAATAATTTGCACACAGTTATATGGTTTCAAGTAACTAATAATAATAATAATCCTTATTAAACAATTCGAGCTTCAAGTAACTATTCTTAATACAAATAATTTGCACACAGTTATATGCTTTCAAGTAACTAATAATAATAATAATCCTTAGTAAACAATTAGAGCTTCAAATAACTATTCTTAATACAAATAATTTGCACACAGTTATATGCTTTCAAGTAACTAATAATAATAATCCTTAGTAAACAATTAGAGCTTCAAGTAACTATTCTTAATACAAATAATTTGCACACTGTTATATGGTTTCAAGTATTCTTATCTAATACTAATAAGTTGAATGCCTCAACCCATGTTACTTGTTTACTAAGAATTACTATTGATTACTTGAAATCATATAATTAAGTGCAAATTATTAGCATTAGATAAGAATACTTGAAACCATAAACTATTCCTAACTAATTAACCATTATCATCATCATCACGTTGTGCCATCAGCACAGATATACCTGACCCTTTCTCGCCACCCCTCTCTATCATCCATTGCTTCTGGCAGGTCTTCAGGTTACATCTCATATCTGCACAGAGTTACTGTATGTAGGTTCTAGCTGGTTGTCCTGCTTTTGCTCGTCCATGTGAAGGGGTCCACAGAGTACATCACTTCTGAGTTCGACCCTACTTCTCCAGCAGTGTCCGGCATGTCTGGTTTATCTAACTTGAATAGTTTTCGTGATGGGTGGTATGTGGCTGTACAGCTGCTGCTTTGTGGGTTGCTGCCTCCAGGACTTGTTCAATATTGCTCCCAGCATTCTTGTGTAGTTGCTGTCAAGTTTTTCTCCATACGTTTAGTTAGCATCCATGTAGTGCATCCATACAGCAGTATCAATACAACCGCTCCTTGGAAGAAACTGTATTTCGTTTTATCGGTCAGCTCTGACTTCTATATGAGCGATAGCCTATTGATTGCTGTCCATGCCTTTGCTAGTCGCGTGTTGATATCTTCAAGTAACTATTCTCGATACAAATAATTTGCAGTTATATGATATTAAGTATCCCTATCAAATACAAATAATTGCATACAGTTGTATAGTTTCAAGTATTCCTATCTAATACAAATAATTTCAAATAGATCTTTTTGATCCATAGATGAGACTGTAACTGGTTCATTGTACGTTCATATCTATATTTTTGGGTAGTTGTTACTTGTACACAGTTTGGCCCCGTTGGCTGGTGGGGGGCACAGAATACACTGATTGAATTTTTCCATAGGAATAAGACTCCCCCAATAAATATTAACAGTCTGATGGTGAGGCTCTTGTAATGCTGCCATTGTTCCCAAGTCCACTCAGGTCTGGAGTAGTAGCACCGGATAGGGTCCTATCAATGGGTCAAATAGAACTGTTTGACATTTAAACTAAGTGCAAACAAATGACTTATGCTATAAAGAATTGTTTGAAACAGAACTGTTTCATCATTTATTTATGTGTAAAGAAATGACAGATTTTTAATTGAATTATGAGGGATACATAGCAATACTTGAAAGCATTAAACTGTGTGCAAACAAACCCAACCAAACCAAATCCTATATATTTAATATATATGTATAAAGAGGATTTGGTATTAAATAACCTATAATGGTTGATATACCATTAAAGCCAACCTAATCAAATCCTATATATTTAATACATATGTATAAAGAGGATTTGGCATTAAATAACCTACAATGGTTGATATGCCATAAAACCCAACCAAACCAAACCAAGCATATTTAATATATAGTTATAAAAAGGATTTGGCATTAAATAACCTATAATGGTTGATATGCCATAAACCAAACCAAACCAAAACCTATATATTTAATATATATGTATAAAGAGGATTTGGCATTAAATAACCTACAATGGTTGATATGCCATAAAACCCAACCAAACCAAACCAAGCATATTTAATATATATGTATAAAGAGGATTTGGCATTAAATAACCTATAATGGTTGATATGCCATAAACCAAACCAAAGTAAACCCAATGAATCTGGCACACAGTTACATGGTGTGAAGACTGAATGATTAATAAAAGTGACAATAAAATGATAAAATAAAACAGGTCCAAAGAAAACACAAAATAAAATAAATACAAAAGAAATAAAAATTTTCCCAGTGGCCTCCGACAGGAAGAACAATTCGAGCATCTTCAGAAAAAGAAAAGGATTCCTCGTGCCAAAAAGCAACTCTGTGAGAAAGAACTCAGAGCTCTGCTTGGAAGGCAGCAATTTTATTGTTCTGCGAGGTCTTCCTCTTTCCAGATTTTGTTGCAAACTTCCATTGTTATAAAGTTAAGTCTTTAAAGCTCTACTTGTCTCTTTGTCTCTCTTTTCTTCCTTTATTCCATTTCAGCTAACATAACCAGCAAAAGAAAACAACAAGTATTGGGATTTGTACCCTACTATTTGACTTTTTCAGACCAGCTGTTTTGGGTTCGCAGTTGGCTTGGGATTGGTCATGAAGTTTGGGTCATGGTCCATCAAGACTGCTTGATGCGATCACTAAGTAAGCCCAGAAGTTGCGTCTCATAGGCAAGACCGTCCCAATCCTTGAGCCTCAGGGGGCCATCCCATAGACTCTAACTCTCCTTGGAGAGATTTATTGTCTTGGCTAGGTTTATTGCCTGGCGCCTGAGTCACCTTTTTTAGGGGAATGCCAATAGGGCCTGAGGCATTTTTGTGCTTGCTAGGCATGTCTGGGCGACAGCCCTGCACCTGGACCTAACTAAATCTTAGCCTTGTGCCATACTAGCATGCTTGGTCGGACGAGTGACAAATATCTGTATTGAGCTTTGAAAGAAGAAATAACCAACCACCAACTATTAACACCCATGAACCCTAACCCCATAATGGTTTCAAGTATTCCTATCTAATACAAATAATTTGCCACAGTTGTATGGTTTCAAGTATTCCTATCTAATACAAATAATTTGCACACAGTTGTATGATTTCAAGTATTCTTTTCTAATGCTAATAATTATATTGTTTCAAGTAATTATTTGTTTGCACACAGTTTTATGATTTCTGAGAGCAATATTGAACAAGTCCTGGAAGCAGCACCCGACAAAGCAGCAGCTCTACGGCCACTAACTACTCATCACAAAAACTATCCAAGGTAGACGAACCAAGCATGAGGGACACTGCTGGAGAAGTAGGGACAAACTCATAAGTGACATACTACTGTAGGTCTCTTCACATGGACGAGTAAAGGCAGGATGACCAGCTAGAACCTACATACAACTGCTCTGTGCCAATACAGGATGAAGCCTTGAAGACAAACTGAAAGTGATGGACGGTAGAGAAGGGTGGCGAGAGAGGGTCAGGGAAATCCGTGCTGATGGTGCGACATGATGATGATGATGATGAAGTATTCTTATCTTATACAAATAATGTGCTCACAGTCATATAGTTTCAAGTATTCCTATCTAATACAAATAATTTGCACATGGTTTCATTGTTTCAAGTATTCTTATCTAATACAAATAATTTGCACATTGTTTCATAGTTTCAAGTATTCTTATCTAATACAAATAATTTGCACATTGTTTCATAGTTTCAAGTATTCTTATCTAATACAAATAATTTGCACATTGTTTCATAGTTTCAAGTATTCCTATCTAATACAAATAATTTGCACATTGTTTCATTGTTTCAAGTATTCTTATCTAATACAAATAATTTAACATTGAAGATTACGTAAAATGTACATGACCTCTGAAATGTCAACTGAATTCTTTTAAGAGTTTGTTTTTAACATTATCAACCTCTGAGAATAACTTTCAAGTCAAAATTGAACAAATTCCAAAAGTTTTTACCTTTGAATTTTGTTTGTATCATTTAATTACTCTTATCAATAATAATTATATTTATAAATTATATTTTGTGATGTATTTATATCATATTTGTATTTATATCATTATCATAATAAGCAATGAATTTATCTGAAACCAAATTTTTAAAATTAAATATTCCTTGCATACAGAAAATTTTGCAAAATGCAACCCACATTGGCCGACATTTTTTTTTCATCCAACGATCAGGAGTTAAAACTTTTACATATTTGTTCAGTAATGTTCATAGCCAACTTCACTTTATATTCCACTGGGAAATATCATATCATTTTACTGTGAAAAGAGATAAACGCAAATTAAATTTTAAAAATTAGATGTACAAATTTTCAAAGGTGAGAACAGTTGCTTATAACTTTCAAGTATTAATTACAATAAATATAAATTCACTGAGGTTCCCGAAATTGCAATCTCAGAGATCTAAAGTAAAATTGCAACATACAAGTTGACTTTTTTAAGTCTGGAAAAAAAAACTTTACAAAACTAGGGCTTGATTTATACATATTTACCAACCCCTCCACTCAGATAGGATATGACATAAGGTCAATTTTTAAGTGGAGTTTAACAGGTTTGAATTCAAAGTTTTCCTTCTCCTAGACTAGTTGCCTCACCAAGGCTGAAGAAACAAGTCTGCCCTACTATTTACCCATAGCAAGAGGGAGAATAACTGGATTCATACCTTTCCCAAGGGTATTATTTTCAACCCCTCTGCTCGGGCAGGATATGACCCAAGGTCAACTTTTAAGTGGAGTTTAACAGGTTTGAATTCAAAGTTTTCCTTCTCCTAGACTAGTTGCCTCACCAAGGCTGAAGAAACAAGTCTGCCCTACTATTTACCCATAGCAAGAGGGAGAATAACTGGATTCATACCTTTCCCAAGGGTATTATTTTCAACCCCTCTGCTCGGGCAGGATATGACCCAAGGTCAACTTTTAAGTGGAGTTTAACAGGTTTGAATTCAAAGTTTTCCTTCTCCTAGACTAGTTGCCTCACCAAGGCTGAAGAAACAAGTCTGCCCTACTATTTACCCATAGCAAGAGGGAGAATAACTGGATTCATACCTTTCCCAAGGGTATTATTTTCAACCCCTCTGCTCGGGCAGGATATGACCCAAGGTCAACTTTTAAGTGGAGTTTAACAGGTTTGAATTCAAAGTTTTCCTTCTCCTAGACTAGTTGCCTCACCAAGGCTGAAGAAACAAGTCTGCCCTACTATTTACCCATAGCAAGAGGGAGAATAACTGGATTCATACCTTTCCCAAGGGTATTATTTTCAACCCCTCTGCTCGGGCAGGATATGACCCAAGGTCAACTTTTAAGTGGAGTTTAACAGGTTTGAATTCAAAGTTTTCCTTCTCCTAGACTAGTTGCCTCACCAAGGCTGAAGAAACAAGTCTGCCCTACTATTTACCCATAGCAAGAGGGAGAATAACTGGATTCATACCTTTCCCAAGGGTATTATTTTCAACCCCTCTGCTCGGGCAGGATATGACCCAAGGTCAATTTTTAAGTGGAGTTTTACAGGTTTGAATTCAGAGTTTTCCTTCTCCTAGACTAGTTGCCTCACCAAGGCTGAAGAAACAAGTCTGCCCTACTATTTACCCATAGCAAGAGGGAGAATAACTGGATTCATACCTTTCCCAAGGGTATTATTTTCAACCCCTCTGCTCGGGCAGGATATGACCCAAGGTCAACTTTTAAGTGGAGTTTAACAGGTTTGAATTCAAAGTTTTCCTTCTCCTAGACTAGTTGCCTCACCAAGGCTGAAGAAACAAGTCTGCCCTACTATTTACCCATAGCAAGAGGGAGAATAACTGGATTCATACCTTTCCCAAGGGTATTATTTTCAACCCCTCTGCTCGGGCAGGATATGACCCAAGGTCAACTTTTAAGTGGAGTTTAACAGGTTTGAATTCAAAGTTTTCCTTCTCCTAGACTAGTTGCCTCACCAAGGCTGAAGAAACAAGTCTGCCCTACTATTTACCCATAGCAAGAGGGAGAATAACTGGATTCATACCTTTCCCAAGGGTATTATTTTCAACCCCTCTGCTCGGGCAGGATATGACCCAAGGTCAACTTTTAAGTGGAGTTTAACAGGTTTGAATTCAAAGTTTTCCTTCTCCTAGACTAGTTGCCTCACCAAGGCTGAAGAAACAAGTCTGCCCTACTATTTACCCATAGCAAGAGGGAGAATAACTGGATTCATACCTTTCCCAAGGGTATTATTTTCAACCCCTCTGCTCGGGCAGGATATGACCCAAGGTCAACTTTTAAGTGGAGTTTAACAGGTTTGAATTCAAAGTTTTCCTTCTCCTAGACTAGTTGCCTCACCAAGGCTGAAGAAACAAGTCTGCCCTACTATTTACCCATAGCAAGAGGGAGAATAACTGGATTCATACCTTTCCCAAGGGTATTATTTTCAACCCCTCTGCTCGGGCAGGATATGACCCAAGGTCAACTTTTAAGTGGAGTTTAACAGGTTTGAATTCAAAATTTTTTTTTCTCCTAGACTAGTTGCCTCACCAAGGCTGAAGAACCTTGTCCGCCCTACTATTTACCCATACCTGGAGAGAGAATAATTGGATTCATACCTTTCCCAAGGGTATTAGTGCAATGTGAAATGCAATCAGTCTCGTCCAGGATTTGAACTCGTGTTGCCGTGTCCATTTCCTACAATGATAACCATTACACCATGGGCACCTCCTAGGGGTTGATTTATATGTCAGGGCAAAAATCCAAACTTTTACTACAAGGTGGTCAATCAGTGGACCAGCACACTTAACAGTTGATATTCAACTCCACCAGACTGACACAAAGATTTCCGACTTAAATTTGTGTTTTGAGAACATATCTAACAAATTAACACAGAGATCAATAAAAAATACGAAACCTCTAATCGAAATTAAGTATCAACACATTAGTTGTCTGAATTTCTGAGACAAAGCTTGATGATTTTTATCATTAAGGATTTTTGGACTATCATCTTCATCTTTATTGTTATTTCCTCAACAGCCTTCTTCAGGTGTTTGTTGAACTCAGGAACCTACACTGAACATTGAACTACATCCTTTATCAAATCCACAGGGATCACCTGTTCTGATTCCGTTAACCATAACCGGGTACAAGTGTTAAGAATTCCTGTATTGTTACTCACCTCCAGTCAGGATTGAACCTGCAAGCTCCAGATGATTGTCTCCTTAGGGAACCATTGTCTATAACTGTTACGCTGTGTGTCCTGCTGGGTAGTTTTACAGTGAATTTTTGGGACTTATAAACTTAATGTTCTTACATGAATAGGATTACGACACTGTATGATTTTTTACCTGCGCTCATATTCAGATTTTTTTTTAACAGCGTTTTTCTTTTATTCAGAGTTTCCAACAGCTGATGCATTAACTGTAAAATACTTAGTGGAACATCACAGCACCCTGGTGGCCAGTCAGATAACTATGGTATGTTGTTGATCTCCACAATTTCATGAGAGCACAATAGACTGTGAATTCATATGAATGTAGGCTCTAATGTTTAAGATTTGTGTGTTTCATGTATTCTACTGGCAGCCTACAATATGTTTGGAAGTTGATGTATAGATTGGGTTTAACCTAGAATTTTGAGCTAAAGATTTTGAGGTTGATTTATCTGCAAGAATAATTGTATGCAGCAATTTACCATTTGTAAATTCAATTTTGTATGGAATAATTTTTGTAATGTAAGCAAAGTTAATCTTGCTTTTTAGGAATACGTACCACTAACATATATATATATATATTATTTTGTAAATGAATAAGTCCACAAAAGGATTCATTTTAAAATATATACTTTTTTCGGCTTATATTCAAATCACACTGAAAACACCGGTTCTCGTTCGATCACCGAAGTGAAGCAGTGTCAAGCCTGACTTGTACTTAGATGGGAGGACTTGCTATACTTTTATCTCTCATTGGACCAACAAAGAAATGAATACATATATATATATATATATATATATATATATATATTCCAATGTAATATGAAATATATATATATATATATATTTACATCTAGCTAATATCTTAACCATTTTTTCTCCAATACAATCAGTTACAATCAAGTCTTGAACAAACTGGTGCACAATGTGCATATGCTGTTGAAACAGTTTTTAAAGACGAGAGAATCTGTAATGGCTACTTAGGGAGCTTTTCATAATTCCTTCATGTTACATTAGAATGATGCTGTTCTTGATAGAAAATTTGTTTCTGCAAAGGGTTGAAAATTTTGTTTGAAATAGCATCCTTCTGACATAACAAATGATCACATAAAGTTCTCTGTGTAGAAATTACAGATATATATATATATATATATATATATATATATATATATTACAGATATGTATATATATATATATATATATAGAGAGAGAGAGAGATAACAAATTGAAAAAATCCAAGAAAATGTGGAAAAGTGGAAAAACTGAAATACAGACAACAAATTCAATGAATATTTCATCTTTATTCATCCAACACCGGCTCATTGACCTAGCGGGTAGAGTGTTCACCAATGGTCTGGGAGACCTGGGTTCAATCCCAGGTTGCGTCATACCAAAGACTTTAAAAATGGTACTTGATGTCTCCTTGCTTAACACTCAGCAGTATAAGGTACATATCAAGGGTAAAATTGAACAATCCAGGGAAAAGAGTTGCACCCTCATCTACACCTCGGTGTAGTAGCTAAGGAAAAGGGAGCCTTCTGGTCGCCCTCAACTACAACTAACAACTAATTTATCCAAAGACTTCATCAGAATGTTGGTAATTTCATAATAGTGTTATATTTCGACCTTCGACCCGGCCCAAAAATACTATTCCAAGGTGATACACTGGAAGGAAGTGACACATTCCAATGGCCAGTAATCGAAAGAGATCGCGTGGGCAGATTAAGGCTTATGATATGGGACAAGGTGAAGGTCCCATTGTGCCATTACAGTCATGCACCGGAAGAGAGTAACCTCTGAACTGCATGACAGTTATTTCCGCTTGATGACGATTAAACATTCGATTTCAAAAATCCAGTAGGCGATCGTGTGGGCGTTGAATTAATATTTCACTCAGTTGAGTTTGGGGTGCCAAAGCAGTTGCCAGCAGACTCCCAGAGGGTTAGAGACGAGATGTGGTAGGGAAGGCCACACCAGACCAAGGGGGCCCTCGGAAAGCCCCGATGGAGTAGACCCCAACATCAGGAGAACAATAAAGACACAACGTGACGGTCATAACAGTGGGGTCAAAATATAAAGTTTACGTTCGGTCTCGAGCATCCTTTCACATGCAAACCCTTAAACAACCCTTTCAAACCCTTGCAATAAAGTGAGAGGTGAATATTTTTCTAAAGAAGTCTTCTTGCGTTATCCTTCATGTGTCTGCCTTTGATGTTGTGTCGTTGTGATGCATGAACGTTTAAATAACTATACAACAATGGTAAGCATAGGAAGAAATAGATGAAAAGAGAGAGAGAGACAGGAAATAGGAGAGACAGAAATAAAAAATTTGAGAATCGAAGGAACGTAGCGATTGCTGGACATTTATATCTATAACTAAAATTTGCGATGTAAAAATAATAGATACAACTTTTATTGTTTCTTCAACAGTGCTCAATATCAGGAACAGTGTCACTGTTAAAGTTGAATGTTTGTAGTTACTCAACCCCTCCCCAATAAGCAGAATGCAACACAACGTCAATTTTTATAAAAGATACATTGTGTCGCATTTTGCGTATGAAGAGGGATTGGTAAATACATACATACATACATACATACATATATATATATATATATATATATATAAAAACAGGATGACCAGCTCGAACATACATACAACAGCTCTGTGTAGATACAGGATGTAGCCCAGAGGATCTGTCGGAAGCGATGGACGATAGGGAGAGGTGGCTAGAGAGGGTCTGGGATATCCGTGCTGATGGCATGACATGATGATGATGATATATATATATATTATATGAGTGTTGGTTGTCTGTAAATCACTTTGTGGTTATGTGTCGAACCAAGTGCAATATAATATGGAGAGTGCTCAATATCTAGAATAGAGCTATTCATATACTGACATGCATATATGTATATATATATATATAGATTAACAGGTTTGAATTCAGAGTTTTCCCAGACTGGTGGCCATAAGGTTAAAGAACTCAGTCTATCCTACAATTTTACTCATAGCTTGAGGGAGAATAGTGGGATTCATACCTTTCCTAAGGCCAGTAGCAAGCACTATTTAAAATATAAACAGCCTTGACCAGGTTTTGAACTTGGGTTGCCAAGCCCATTTACTGTCATGCCTCCATTAAAGTTGAATATAGACTGAGGATTAAAATCACATTTTAAAACTTTTGAAATAAACTCTTAAAAACATTTAAGATCCTAGTCATCACAAGCCATCTGGTATGACTATTAGTTTCATGATATGAATTGATTTGCAGATGCTTGAGTCAACCCTGGAAACAGATTTTTTACAATCCCATAACATCTTTCTGCAAGAGATTCTATTCCCACAGCACTATCTAAATATGCATTAAAAGAAAAAAATGGTGCTGGTTCCCAAAATATCAATATAGGAGTTTTAGAGGTGCTTTGACCAATTGAAAACTCACTGGAATAAGTAAGGAATTATCCAACCTCCCACCCAGTCAAATTTTACACCGGCTCATTTTAATGTGAGTGGCAGGCATGTACCAAATTGAGGCTCCTGTGTGGCCATAATAAATGCTTAATCTCCTTGACATTCTTCATTTAAGGTGTGTCAGGTGCCAAGCAATAAACTTAGCCCAACTAATTAGGTAATACCAGGTAGGGGGACAGCCCGCTGTGACCAGGTGATTAATTTAATATCACCTACCCAGCACAAAGGTCAGGAAAGCCTTGTAATGGCAGGTACGTAAGTTGAATACTAAAGGGACTATTTTGTAGAAAATTAAAGTTTTATTCATTGTTCATTTCTGTTTTGGTAAATACAGCTTTTGTCTTGAAACTTTTTGAACGTATTATATATTTGTATGTGTTTGTGTCGGTCTGTGTGTCCGTGTTTTTGTGCGTTCATGTGTTTGTATATATGTGTGTATGTATTTCTGTAGAATGTAGGCATGTATTTGCATTTGTGTGTGTTTATCTGTGTGCTTTTGTGTGTGTGTGTGTGTGTGTGTGTGTGTGTGTGTGTGTGTGTTTGTGCACATATGTGTTTATGTGTGCATTAATGTGTGTGTGTGTATGCATTTATGTGTGTATATCTGTATGTTTTTATGTGTTTATATGTGTATGTGTGTTTGTGCACATATGTGTATGTATGTGTGTGTGTGTTTATGTGTGTATGCATGAGTGTAAGTGTGAGTGTGTGTGAGTATGTGTGTGTGTATGTGTGTGTGTGCATTTATGTGTGTATATCTGTATGTTTTTATGTATTTTTTATGCATTTATGTGTGTATATCTGTATGTTTGTATGTGTGTATGTGAGTATGTTGTTTGTGCACATATGTGTGGGGGTTGCATTTCTCTGAGTATATCTGTATGATTTTGTGTGTTTATATGTGTATGTGTGTTTTTGCGCATATGTGTGTGCATGTGTGTGTGTGCATGTGTGTGTGTGTGCATATTCCTATAAGGATTCCCAATAATATTGCCCAAAATAAGATCAGATTTTTTGCATATTTTAAAAATTGTTACTTAATCAATAAAAAAGGGTGTTATATCATTTTTGGCATTCCTTAATTTCTTTCAGTGGAATGTCACAGTGTTCTCCCTCATTTTTATCTCTTGAACTGAATACCATTCATATCCGTGTGTTTCTTTCCAATTTAGAGTTGTAATCACTCTACTACTAACAGCGATAAAACAAGCAATTGCTATTATACACGGTAGAATTTAAAGTTCAAATGCATGTCGCATCTATTTATGAAAATGCATGTCATTTACTTTCAATAGAAAAGGATATTATCTTCATCATTGTTGTTTTTAGCACAACATTTCAGTTGATAGATTCTTCGGCCTTTCGTTATGTATCTACCAACCCCTCTGGCTACGAGCAGAATGAGACACAAGATCAATTATTTAAACAGATTCCTGCTGATTTGAATTCAGAGTTTTCCTTCTCCTAGCCTGGTTGCCTTACCAAGACTAAAGAACCCAGTCTGCCCTCCTATTTACCCATAACTGGGAAGAAAGCAGATAGATTCATGCCTTTCCAAAGGGCATTAGCATAAATTGAAATGCAAACAGTAACCAATTTCATTTCATGAACATTTTGATAAATACACCTTCTGAAATTTTAAGTATTTTCATTAATCTATTTATTTTAAGACAGTTATCTTCATTATTTTTGTTTTTAGCACAAATTTTCAGTTGATAGATTCTTCAGTTTTCCTTTATTGACAGAATTTCGCAGACAGAATATTTTCATTATTCTATATATTTTATGTTTATTTTATTTGTTTAATGACATATCAACTCTTTATGGGTTATTTAAAGCCAAAACTTGATTCATTTCTATTATTAAAAAACTAACCCTTTCATCCCCATCAAGGAATCTTTTTCTTTCTATTCTATCATCTAACAAAATCTGCCAACCTCCCTAACTTATTTAGTTATCCTTTTGATACGACTATACACACAGATCCATGTACATGACAGCTGCATAATCTTTTATAGATCACTATCATCCCACATAATCTCACACTCACATGATCAGTATTCCTCTATTTGGGTGATCTGTGGTTTCCTAAACAAGACTGCTCAGATACAAGTATATCCACCAGGGTCAGTCCCTGTCACAGGAGGACACAACAACAGTGTTCGGATAAGACTCTTGCCTATTTGTGGATATATAATTGCAGGTTTCCAACTGGTCAAGTTTGCTTCTGTCACCACACTTCCATCACCATAGAACATTTTCAAGAGAAAGGTTGTATAAGAAAATTATGAGTAATCCTCTAGACGGCTATGTACCTGGATATAGAGAGGCTGTGGGTAGAGGGAGAAGGGAGAACAGAAGAGACTTGAGCACATGACTTGGGCACGGAGAGAGGTAAGAAGTGACTAGGGTCTCCACGAGGTGAGACATGGCTAAAGACAGCCTGGTAACTGAGGGTGTTAGCAGACCACCCAACTCTACAAACAGAACCCAGAAGACAATTTTGAGCCCAATGAAACCAAACATCCACAACCCTCTTAAAACAATCTTAAACACAACCGGAAAATATACAGAAAGACAACAGGACATTCACCCACCACAGATAAGTGTATTATAATTTTAACTTTGTTCTCTTAAAGACTATTGACCGCTAAAGGAATATGCTTTAGCAAAATACCACAACTGAGGTTTAGCAAATCTTGGGATTATTATGCTTTGCAAAATCTGGGTAATTTAATGACCCTCCCCATGTGGGTCGTAAGAAAGAATAAGCAATGCAGTAAGACATTTAAATACATTTATATAAGAAGTAAAAAAGAGTTGCTAAAGCATATTCCTTTAGCGGTCAATAGTCTTTAAGTGAACAAAGTTAAAATTATAATCCACTTATCTGTGAATATCCTGTTGTCTTTCTGTATATTTTCTGGTTGTGTTTAAGATTGTTTTAGAGGGCTGTAGATGTTAGGTTTTGTATGGCTCAAAATTGTCCTCTGGGTTCTTTTTGTAGAGTTGGCTGGTTTGCTGACAACCCCAGTTACCAGGCTGTCTTTAGCCATGTCTCGCCTCATAGAGACCCTAGTCGCTTCTGCCTCTCTCCATGCTCAAGTCATGTGCTCAAGTCCCTTCCATCCTCGCTTATCCCTCTAACCTCGGCCTCCCTATATCCAAGAACACAGTCGTCTAGAGGATAACTTATATTTGGTTGATGAAAAGATCATAAGGAAACATTTGTACGTCATTCTCTTACAGTGGCTAATGCTTGTACAATACGAATACTACTCTCTAGGTCTTTATGATTATAATTCAGTGACAAGCCGAAGCAAGATAATTAATAATTCTATCAACCACGGTGTTATAATTGAGTTTTCTTCTCCTTGTTGGATATGTTGACTAAGAATAAATGGTCTAACACTCCCAGGAATAGCATGCAAGATGGTTGTTTAGCAAAAAGCTCCCTACACCCTTTATCATATTTACCAACCCCTTCGCTTGGGCAGGATATGACACAAGGTCAATTTTTAAGCAGAGTTTAACAGGTTTGAATTCAGAGTTTTCCTTCTCCTAGACTAGTTGCCTCACCAAGGCTGAAGAAAATCAGTCTGTCCTACTATTTACCCATAGCTGGGGGGAGAATAATCTGATTCATACCTTTCCCAAAGGTACACCCTTTATAGATACATACATACTCTTTTTGAACATATATATATATATATATATATATCATCATGATGGTGCACCATTAGCACGGATATCTCTGACCCTCTCTCACCACCCCTCCCTATTGTCCATTGCTTCCGGCAGGTCCTCAGGGCTACATCCCGTATCAGCACAGAACTGCTGTATGAGGTTCTGGCTGGTCGTCCTGCTTTTGCTCGTCCATGTGAAGGGGTCCACCAGAGTACATCACTTATGAGCTCATTCCTACTTCTCCAGCAGTGTCTGGCATGTCGGATTTGTCTAACTTTGATAGTTTTCATGATGGGTGGTAGGTGGCCGTACAGCTGCTGCTTTGTGGGGTGCTGCCTCCAGGTCTTGTTCAATATTACTCACTGCATTCTTTTGTAGTTGCTGTCAAAATTTTTCTCCATACAACTACTGCTTGGAAGAAACTGCATTTTATTTTATCAATCAGGTCCAACTTCCATATGACCAATAGCCTATCGATAGCTATCAATGCCTTTGCTAGTTGCGTATTGATGTCTGTCTTAGTTGATGAGACACTGATTCTTCGGAAGGTGAACTTGTCTACTTGTTTCAGAGAGCTACCGTTTAGAGTGGAGATGTTGCCTATACTCTGTAGTAATTTACAAAGCTTTTTGCTTAGATGTGGTACAAGGCCATATGTATAGGGCACCCAAAGAGAATTGAACTCACGCATGAGGTTTGCTAGTCAAGCTTGCTAACCATTACACCACCTGAAATAGTATGTATATATACTCTGCGTTTGCATTTCACATAGTGCTAATACCCTTGGAAAAGGCATGAATCCAACTATTCTCCCACCAGCTATGGGAAAACAGTAAGGTGGACTGAGCTCTTTAATGTTGGGATGGCAACTGGTCAAGGAGAAGGAAAACTTTGAATTCAAATCTGTTAAACTCATTACACACATGCATATACATACATATATACAACCCATGCTCCCCACACCCATACAGCTATGAACCCACAAGTTTATACTATGCCAAAACCCATATAGACACCCTTACACCGACACACAAATTCATTATTTTACCTAAATATATGAGCCTAGGAGTAGAAGAGCTAATAGTTTCATTCAGTGGCATCTCTTTAACCCTGTCATATATCCAATGTTGACTTCAGTACTGATGAACCAATTACATAATACTGTTATCTTTATCTTTGTTGTTTTTAGCATATTTCATCTCCTTTTCATTATCTTTCATCTAATCTTAACATAACATTGAATGTCTTTCAATTTCTGGACAAGGTTGGATTTTTATTAGTGAGAGGTAAAAGCGTAACCCATGTGATTGTGTAAGGACAGGTGTTTGGTGGCGGATTAATGATAACTTGATACATGTAACTTTAGAGACTGGAAACATGATAAACAAACTGATCTGATAAAAACAATAAAAAATTACTGAAAAAAAGATTTAGATAGAGGCTTTTATTCAGTACAATTTAGGCAATATAATAATCACTGTCTTCTGACATCACTGAAAAATTTGGGTTACAATTGAAATGGACTTCTGTTTGGGGAGAATTTTTTTATTTTTGTTTTTATACTTGATCTAAAATTATCTTTTTCTTAATTTAAAATCTTTTAACATTTTTTTGTTGTTTCTTTAAAATGTTATTAATGGTTTTTATGCTTATTTGCAGATAAAGATAAAACCTTCATACGTTTCAAAAAATACATCTTATTTAAAGATATTTTAAAAACATTACTAGACAATTTGTAAACCAACTGGGTTCCTGCTGTAAATTTTGATAGCATATACATACTCAATGGATCTTAGTGACTCTTACTTTCAGGCCAATGTAACCATCAGGCCGAGAGGCTCTCCTATGATGGCTATTTTTTTATACTGTTGAGTGGGGCATTATGGGATAGATAATCTAGTTTGTGGTGCATTCTGGGAAGGATAGTTTTGTGATTTGCTAAGTTATTTAGTCTATTACGTTTAAGTTATTATGTTTTAGTGTTTTTATCCAGTTATTATTATTATTATTATTATTATTATATTTGATTTTCAGCTTTCAATTCCTTATAATCCTTCACCAGGTCTATAACCAAGACCTAGCTTGAGAGAAAGTAGTGATTATACGAATTCTATACAGTTATGTTTTTGCTGCATCTTTTGGATGATATTTTTCAGTCACTTTGATCGCACTCTCCTAAAAAGATGTGAAGTTCGGCAAAGGGAAATTTTTGTCAGTTTGCCACTTGTAATTTGCATTTCTGTTCCCTAAATTTTGTTGTTTTTCTGTTTTTTTATACCGTTGTCCATACTGCTACTGGCTACTGTTATTAGTTTGGTTTGGTTTTATGGCATATCAACCATTATTGGTTATTTAATGCCAAATCCTGTTTATACAATGTATACTTAATATACATGTATTATATACATATATATTAAATACACATGATTTGTAAACACATTTTGTTGATAATATTTTTAAATGAGCCTCAGCTCATTCTTTGCACACAATTAAATGGTTTCAAGTATTTCAATCACTAATAATTCTATTTACTATTAATTATTTGTTTGCACACTATTAAGTGGATATACATATATGATTTGTAAGTGAATAGTTAGTTGGTAATTTTATTTTTAAATGAGTTAAAACTAATTTGTTTGTACACTAGTATTGCTATTGTTTCTACACTTTTAAATGGTTTCAGTTATGACTATCAAACACTAATAATTCTATTCAATATTAATCATTTGTTTGCCGACAGTAAAGTGGTTACAAGTATTGCTATTTAACACTAATTATTCTATTCAACATTACTCATTCATTTGTGCACCATTAAATGGTTCCAAGTATTGCAATGTAATACCAATAATTCAATTTAGGCACACAGTTAAAAAGTTTCAAGTATTGCTATGTAACACAAATAATTCTATTCAACATTACTCATTCCTTTGCACACAGTTAAATGGCTCCAAGTATTGCTATGAATCACTAACAATTTGAGGGGGTATCCTCATGGTGTAATGGTTAAAGTGATGGACTGTGGAATTGTAGTAAGGGAGTTTGTACTCCAGTCATGCTATTACGTTCACCTTCGGGCAAATACCCTTGCGAAAGGTATAAACCCCCTTATCCTCCCAGCTATAGGTTAAATAGTACCACTACTGTTCTTCTATGAGAATGGATTTGGCATTAAATAACCTACAAAGGTTGATATGCCATTAAACAAATAAACCAACCAACCAACTAACAATTTAATGAAACATCAGTCATTTGTTTGCACAGTTAAATGGTCAAAGAGCACTATTTCCAACAATTCAATTTAGCATAAATTATTTGTTTGCACACAGTTTAGATGTCACACAGCTCTATTTGACCCATAGATAGGACCCTATCACATGCTACCACTCTGGAGTGAACCTTGGAGTGATGGCAATAAAGAGGTAGATGGTTTAATGTCATATCCAGGATACTGGTTGGGGACGTCTTACCCCCTCTGTAGATATGCAGTCAGTGTATTCTACAGCTTCTGTAACTAGTCTTTCTTTGCTCTTTTTGATATAGGCCCAGTTCTTTGTATTTATGTGTCTATGCAGTGTTTAATGCTGGCGAGTCCTCTTCCTCCAACTTTTCTTGATATATACAGTCTGTCTCATCTCTTGGATGTAAGGCCTTGTACATAGACATTGATTTCCTTGTCCTTTGATTCATTTATCTGAGTTACTCCCTTGTCCATTTTAAGAAGTGTCCTGAGTACCTTACAAGGGGGACTGCCCAGGTATTAATTCCTTGGATTAGATTTCATCTGCTGAATTTAGTTTTGAGAAGTTTTCTTGTTCTTCTGAGAAACTCTTTTCTTATTTTTCTTTCATTGATGATGTCCGCTTCCAATATTTCCAAGAACTTGTAGTCAAGTGGGTAGAGTGTTCACCAATGGTCCGGAAGACCTGGGTTCAATCCCAGATCGCGTCATACCAAAGACTTTTAAAATGGTACTTGATACCACCTTGCTTAACACTCAGCAATATAAGGTACGTATATAGGGTGAAGTGGAGCATTCCAGGGAATTGAGTTGCTCCCTCCCCTAAACCGCAGTGTAGTAGCTATCGAAAAGGGAGCTTTCTGTTTGCCCTCGACTAAAGGGAGACAACTTTACTTACTTTACTTTATAACCGTTCTGACATTTTCCAGATTTGGCAATTCTATTCCTTCCATTGTTTCGCTTTTTCCACTTTCCATTATGAGAATGGCACATTGTTTTTGCCAAATTCCATTCCAGTATCCTAACTGTATATTCTCATTGTTTGTATGAAAGTTTCTAGTTCTTTTCCGTTTTTTGCAAATAGCTTAATGTCATCCTTGTAAAAAAACTGATTAATCTTTTCTTGCGACTTTGTAAATTTGTCGTCTCCAGTGCACCTCCTAAGTATGTAATTAAGTAGCATAATTACTCTTACAAATATTAATGGTGAACACACATCTTCCATGAAGATGCCTCTCTGGATTTCCACCTCTGATGAAATTTTCCTGTGGTTCATTCCACTTTTCAGTTTTTCATGGCTTTCGAGATTAATTTTATAACTTTATCGGATATTTTGTACATTTTCAGACTTTCAATTATCCAGTTTTGTGGGACTAAATCATAGATATTTTTTGTAGTCAGTCCACATGGCTACATTTTTTTGCCTCGTTTTGGCCTCCCTGAGTATGTGCTGATCTATGTATGGTCACCTGTTCCTCTTCTTCCTCCATGGCATTCTTTCTGTTCTTCCAGAAATTTGAAAGGGATACATCTCTTCTTTAATCTGTATTAGTCAGTATTTTCTACATCAGACAGACATTATTATTTATTAATTTTTTTTTTTTTTATAAATCGTAGTAGTTATAGTAGTAGTACCTGAAAGTTATTTGGAGATACAGAGATGAAATCTTTTCATTATTCCATATATCTTATTTTTATCAATTTTATTAAGTTTCTTTATCTTTTTCTTGTTTTATTCTATATTGTATAGTAGTAGTAGTAGTAGTAGTAGTACCTGTAAGTTATTTTGAGATGAAGTCTGTTCCTCGTTCTTGATATTTTGTTATTAATTTTGTTTTGCTTCTTCAACTTTTTAGACTATTCATTCTTCATTTATTATTTGCCGTAATGGATATCTAAGAATCTCGAAACCTTTGTTCTTCATTTCTTAGTCTCTGAAATAACCATTTTTTGGTAAAAAAAAAAAAGGAAGATTCTTTTGTCATTCTAGCAAAGAATTTATTTAATTTTTTGACTTTTATGATTTCCTTCCCGTGAAAATAGACAAACCTGGATTTTTAGAGACTTTTAAATTCTAATGTATCTTTGTCGTTTACCTCAGTGGAAATAAAACACAAGGATTTTAAATTTGAATTTCCTTGGAAAACAGATACAAAACCAATATTCCTGATATCTATTTGCTCTCTGCATTTAGCCTTGTGCCAAACAAAAGTCAAATTACTCTATTTATTAATGAACATATGCCAAAACATGTATACAGAAATCTTGAAGATGATAAGATAAGAATGGAAGATATTTACCGCAATAAAAGATTTACTCAAAGCTTGACAAGACCCTCCATACCAATCTCTTTAATCGTACTGTTTTTGTCTGCAATTTTTCTATTTGCTCAACCCCTCTGCCATTTGCAGAATGTGACACAAGGTCAATTTTTAAAAGGAGTAAACCTGGTTTGAATTAAGAGTTTTCCATCTCCTGGACTAAGTGCCATATGAAGACTAAAGAACCCAGTCTGAGTAACTATTTCATGATAGTTGTTTAGCGAAGAATATTGTTACGTGTGTTGGTTACGTTGTTTCCTCGCTAAATAAATGGGAGAGAGAAGTACAAAGATGTCGTAAGGTTTTTATGATGGTTTTTAATGGCAGCATGGAATAAAGGGTTTATGTTTATGCTGCAAGTCTTGTAGGGAGGAAAGAAGTAAGGAAACAAAATAAAGTTGTTATAGAGTTGAGAAAGCATTTTAGCAGCTAAATGCCTAAGCGAAGATGTGCATTGTAAGGTTAAGGCATTGTTGAATGTGTGAGGGAGATATGTCGCCATAAGTGTAGCAAAAGTCGTGTTTGTTGGTTGAGGACAAGAATGTTGTGGTCACCCATGAGTTTGTGGTTCTGGTTGTTTCGGGGAGAAGCGTGAATATCTCCAGAAAATGTTGTCTAGAGATGAAGTAACTAGATGTTGGAGCGGAATTTTGCATTGCAGTGGACATAGCCAATACTGGAGGCGACTAAAAGTTGTTCCTGTGTGTGGTATATTGAATTCATCTAATTCACATTCAACTGGGAACCCTTGGTCTGTTATTGAAGAGAGCGAACAGTCATTATGTCTGTCCTGGACGAAGAAGTTCTGAGGAAGAGAGAGTGTTTGGCAGTTTTCCCCAATTTGGTGCTGCCCGGAAAGATGGTACGGGCTGAATAGGATAAGTCATCCTGATTGGGTGAAAATACGCGTCAATCCTAGTGGTCAAATTAATTAACTGTTTTTGTCTGCAATTAATTAACTGTTTTTGTCTGCAATTAATTAACTGTTTTTGTCTGCAATTTTTCTATTTGCTTAACCCCTCTGCCACTGGCAGAATGTGACACAAGGTCAATTTTTAAGAGTAGTAAACCCGGTTTGAATTAAGAGTTTTCCATCTCCTGGACCAAGTGTCATATCAAGATTAAAGAACCCAGTCTGTGTAACTATTTCATGATACTATTTACCAACCCCTCTGCTCGGGCAGGATATGACACAAGGTCAATTTTTAAGCGGAGTTTAACAGGTTTGAATTCAGAGTTTTTCTTCTCCTAGACTAGTTGCCTCACCAAAGCTGAAGAACCTAGTCTGCTCTACTATTTACCCATAGCTGGAGGGAGAATAATTGGATTCATACCTTTCCCAAGGGTATTAGTGCTATGTGAAATGCAATCAGTCTCGTCCAGGATTTGAACTCGTGTCGCCGTGTCTATTTCATAATAGTCGTAAAGAGAAAAGATCAATTCATGTCTTTCCAGAGGAAATTAGCATGAAATAAAACACAAACAGCCTTGTGTAGTGGTAACATGTTGCTTAGTGGATATGTTACTCTCCAATTTGTTGTAAGTGAATATGAGTGAGTTCCCATCCATATTTTACGGGTATTACTTTCACGTTTAGTTCCACTACAAATACAACACAAATTTTACAAGCACATTAACAAATGGAATATGACAATAACGAATATTAAGAAACAAACAATTTAATAATCGTAACAAACAGGATAAAAATAATTAGAAACAAAATGTTCATGTTATATACAAGCGGCCTTTGTAGAAAATACAGTCGTGGCCAATTGAATGAAAATAGGATTGTTCATCCGTGTGTGTTTACATGTTAGTAAAGTCTATTAAATAAATGGGTCTATAGTAGGCCAAAGTAAGCAGGATAAAAATGTTGGCTTTACTTACATACATGGGTATGTGTGAGTGTATATAAGTGATGGACCATAAGTATGGGTCTTTGTTTTCTTAAGTCCGCACGTCCGCATGTGCATTTTCTTATGCTCTTTGGTGACAAAGTGTTGCATTGGTAAAAGAAGGTTGTATGTTTCTTTGCCGCGTCCTGTGTTTGCTGGGTAGTCAAAGGAATGAACTTTTGGCAGTGGAATGGCTGGCCTTTTCGTAGTCAAATGCCTTAGTTGATTAAATTCTTCGTTATTTATACTTTTTGGGGTCACTAAAGTGGATCAAAAATTGGATATTGTTAGGTTCAATTGTGGGTCCTAAAATTCAAGCGTGTAAACATTTCTTGATCAATCAGATTCGTATATTTACTTATTTGTTTTAGAGTCTAAAAATTTTCTGTTAATTAGTTTCTGATCCGGATTTTCTAGAATGTTCTTATTTTGTGCTTTTAGCTGATTGGTTGAAAAATATAAAAAGGTAATTTTAATGTTAATGCGATTTTGATGCGAAATTTCTGGAATGTTCTTATGTATGTTTTTGGGGGTTGTTTATTTTAAGGCTAAAAAATGTGTATTCTATATTTGTTCTGGATTCAAACTCAGGTTGTTTTATGCATTTCTAAAAATGATAACCATTATACAACAAAATTCCATATGCAAGAGAAACGTAGGCAATCATGAAGAGGAAAGAACAGAAACTAGTTACAACATAAAGGATTATGGAAAGATCCATGCTGGGATTATGTGCATGAGCAATATAAATAGCCTGAAACAGATCATCAGCTAGGTAGTTAAATAGATGTGAATAGGCTGATATAAATATATATATATGACCATCATATATATAGTAAAGTTGGCGACCATAGTTGAGGGTGACCTGAAGGCTCCTTTTTCAATAGCTACAACACCAAATTGCAGGGGAGGGCACTACTCCTTTCCCTAAATTGCTCCACTTTACTCTTGATACATACCTTATAATACTGGGTGTTAAGCAAAGAGGTATCAAGATTTGGTTTGGTTTCTTTGTTTAAAGGTATATCAACCTTTATAGGTTATTTAATGCCAAAGCCATTCTCCTAAAAGAACAGTTGTGGTACTATTTAACCCATAGCTGGGAGGATAAGGGGTTTAATACTCTTCTCAAAGATATTTGCCTGAAAGTGAACGTAATAGCACGACTGGAGTACGAACTCGCTGACTTACGATCCCGCAGTCTATCGCTTTAACCATTACACCACGAGGACACCCCCAAAAGAGGTATCAAGTACCATTTTTTATGTCTTTGGTATGACTCAACCTGGGATTGAGCCCTGGTCTTCTTGGCAATCGGCGAACACTCTACCCACTAGACAATGACCATCATATATAGTAAGTGAGTTGTTGGTAACCACAGTCGAGGGTAACCCGAAGGCTCCCTTTTCAATAGCTACTACACCAAGGTGCAGGGAAAGGTGCTACACCTTTCCCTGGATGGCTCCACTTTACCCTTGATCCGTACCTTATATTGCCGAGCATTAAGCAAGGTGGTATCAAGTACCATTTTTTGAGTCTTTGATATGACTCGACCTGGGATTGAACCCTGGTCTCCCAAACCTTTGGCGAACACTCTACTCATATATATATATATATATACATATTTATATATATGTATGTATATATATATATATATATACATGTATACATATGACCTAAGTATACATACAAATATGACCCTTACATATATATATATGACTCAAATATATATATATATATATATATATATATATATACATGAGAGTCATTCAATAAATAATAGATATATTTTTTGTAAAAAGCAAAATAATTTTTTTTTTTCAGATTTTTTTTCCATAAATATAAACTCTATATTGTTAGGAATTGGTTTATAGAAAAAATTATTTTATTCTGACAAAAATATTTGTTTCGAGGCAATTCAAAATGGTGGCAAACAGAGTGCTCTCAGCTTGAACAGAGGTCTGTCATAAGATTTTTGATGGCTGGGAAGTGCAAACCATGTGAAATTTATGAAAGAATGTGTGATGTATACAGAGAAGCATATTTTATTCAAAAAATTCTTTACAAATGGGCTTAACATGGGTTTAGTATGATGAGTCTCTATCAAAAAGACACTCCATTGAGTAGAAACATACTGACTCTCTTGTAAAGAAAAAATTCTCGGCACAGCAATCAGTAAAGAAGGACATGCTGACAGTCTTCTGGTACCTGAAAAGACCCATCACTATTGATTTCCTTGAAAAAAGTGAAATGGAAAATAATGCTTCTGATTGCCAATTCCTTTGGTAATATTTACCTGTGGTAATATTTACCTGTGGTAATATTTACCTATGGTAATATTTACATTTGGTAATATTTACCTTGTGTCCTGAATGACCCTTATATAAAATAAAAGAAATGCGAATAAGAGAAGATTTTGTATAAAAATGTGCTTGATGCAATTATATCAGAGCAGGTATAAAACCTAAAAAATATTTACATGCGGTGTGCACAATCATCAGACAGAAATATATCTCTATCTTTCTCTCTCTCTCTCTCTCTCTCTCTCTCTCTATATATATATATATATATATATATACGTACATATGCATATGTTTACCCAACCCCTCCACACAGACAGGATACAACAGAAGGTCTATTTTTTTTAGCCAAGTTTAACAGGTTTGAATTCAGAGTTTTCCTTCTCCGAGAACTGGTGGCCATATCAAGTTTGAAGAGCCCAGTCTGTCCTAATATTTAACCTAAGCTCGAGGGAGAACAACTTGATTTATACCTTTCCTAAGGGTATTAGCACCATGGGAAATACAAAGAGAGACGAAAAAACATGGAGTCTTAAGAAAATGATTTTTTTTTCGAATTATTTGCCAGTGTTAAATGTGTTAATTTTTAGACCTTTATTAGCGTGTCCGAGTTATTATTATTGTGATATCATTATTGTTTTTCCCCTGATATATATATATATATATATATATATATTTTTTTTTTTTTTCTTTATATGATCCAAGAAGGAAATCGAAGGTGTAGGAGTATCCAATATGAGTGCTCAATACTAACGGCTACTGATGAATAATTAATTTGGGATTAATGATATATCAACACTCAACATGTAGAGCTAAAAGCCTTATGAAAACCATCTTCAGATGATATGCTTGAAATAATAATTAGATATTATATTACTTCCATTGAGAATGGAATTTGAAAAAAAGATTTCTTTATTTTTTTCTCTTTTTTTTTTAATACTCTTTCAAGTCCATTTTTTTTTCACATATGTTTAAGATTGTGCATATAGCCCAGAATATTACATCGAAAGAGATGTTATGTCATTACTGGCCTTCCTTAATTTCAGCTGTCTATCCCATGCTCTGACACAGGTGTGTCACAGAAAAGGTTGGCTCATACAAATGGACAGGTGAATTAATTGAGCAGTAATAGCAGGTGAGAGACATTCCTGTGTTGCCTGCTGACTAATTGCTTTGTCTCATATATACTCCATCGTCCGATCTGGATGAGGCAAGCCATTTAATTATTACAACACAACCACAAAAAGAGACAGCTGATCATTTTCATTGACCACCAAGGGAGGTAACTAGACTACCTTATCTCAGTAGGGAATTCTGGATAATTTGTTTCCTAAAAAGTATATATCATTACAAACATTTTCCATTAAAAGTATGCATAATTTTGACCTTCACTTATTTATTTATTGTGATTGTTCAGTTTCTTGAGATTTAAATTAGGCTTTTTTTTTTTAATTTAGAAATTCATATTCAGTACATATGTTTCTTTGGTTTGGTTTCTTTGTTTAATGGCATATCAACTCTTTTTAGGTTATTTAATGCCAAACCCATTCTCCTAGAAGAACAGTAGTGGGACTATTTAACCCATTGCTGGGAGGATAAGGGGGTTCATACCTTTCCCAAGGGTATTTGCCCGAAAGTGAACATAATAGCGCAACTGGAGTACGAACTCGCGTACTACGATTCCGCAGTCCATCGCTTTAACTATTACACCACGAGGACACCCCAGTACATATGTGTCGTCTCTATACTTGCCTTCCTCATCCTCAATTACTTGGGGTTCCGCTTGGCTGGTTGTGTCACTGGGCAGCATAGTCAATCTGCCTATCTGCCCACATTGTGTTTTCTATCTCGACTGCAGATCGATCTCTAATCAGAATCACCATTTGATGAATGGACGGATGAGACTATGCAATTAAGAAAGTAAAAAAGTCAAATGCAAACAGAGAAGAGGACATGAGTTTGTAACAAACAATAATATTTAGTTTAGTAAAAAAGAAGTATGTAAGATGGTACATTCATTCACCCTCCCCAGTGGTTGATTGTCATGTGATTTGGAGACCCAGCAGACAATTTAACAGTCAGCCACATTCACCACATTCAGAGTCAGGCTCAAAGTGTCTTAAGTTTAGGTTGCCCAGTCAGCTGGGGCTGTAGAATACACCGACTGCACCTCTGCAAAGGGGTAAGACCCCCCCCAAACGAGTGTCCTGGATATGACACTAAACAATCTGATGGTGAGGTTCTAGCAGTGCTGGAGCATTGGGGAATGCGGAGTACCCCTTCATTGCCATCACTCCCAGGTCCACTCTGGCCTGGAGTGGTAGCACCTGATAGGGCCCTATCTATGGGTTAAATAGAACTAACAGCATACTTATGCTAAAATGAATTAATAGAAACGTTTTTGATAATTAAACCGTACTTACACTTAAACTGCGTGCTTATGCTTAACAGAATTATTTCAAATAGAACTGTTTTTTGACATTAAAACTGTATTTACACTTAACTGAATTGTTACATATAACTGCTTGAATAATTTGAAATGGAAATGTTTTTGACAATTAAACTGTGTACTTATGCTAAACTGAACTGTTTTCAATAGGACAGATTATTTACATAAAAATGGATTTGGCGTAAAGTAGCCTACAAAGGTTGATATGCCATAAAACCAACCAAACCTAAACTGTAAGTTTAGGCTTTTTCTGGTTCTTTCTTTTGATTGTCTGGTATAAGGCATCTCAAGTAGTGGTTATACTAGTCTTTTTTAGTCTTTTTACTTTTGGCTTCCACCTTCGACTTGATAGTTTGGTATCAGAAGATTTCAAGTACTGCTTATGGTTGTCTTTGTCAGTCTCTTTGTTTATGGCTTCCCCCAGCCTCTTGATAATCTGGTATAAGGCATCTCAAGTCGTGGTTATGTTTGTCTTTCTCAGTCTCTTTGCTTTTGTTTACCCCTGCCACTTGATAGTCTGGTATAAGGTGATTTTAAGTAGCGTACTATGTTTGTTTTTCTCAGTTTCTCTGTATTAGGGACTCTGGTAAAAAGTCAGGGCTCTGAGTGACATGGCGTCTCTTTGTCATTCTGTGCTGGTCTCTGGCAACGAGTGAAACATCAATTTATATGCATCTTCTCTCTATCCCAGGCTTGTTGTTTGGGGAGCAACGGATAATATCAGTTCTCCCAAAATTTGGATTCTAATAATTCATTACACCCCTTTCATTCCACCTTCTACCCTTATGGTTCAATTTTCCCCCACCTTTAGTCAAAGGGGCTGATATTTCCTAATTTGGGTTCAACTAATTAATTCTACTCCTTTCATTCCACCTTCTACCTTTAGTATTTGTTTTTCTCCCATCTTGACCCAAAAGCAACAGACTTTTTCTCCCACTTCTTCAATATTTCCCCTTGACCCATTCCTCATTGTAGGCATCTTATCCTACCGTGATATAATGACACCATCAACCATTTAAAATCATAACAGTGTCAAAAGAAAGTCTTCCCACAAGTTTTGAATTTAGAAAAAAATTTACATTAAAATTCTATTTTTTAACCAAACAACAACTGCACTATGCTTTAACAGCCTGTCATCATAGTCAAGCTCTTACCCCTGGGTCAACTTTGCCAACTGAAAACAATCAAAATCATATTTCCCTCAACAAATTTTATATTGACAATTTCTCTGTATTTTTAGTCAAAATAATTTGCTTATCTTTCTTCCTGCTTTTCCCTCAGTCAAAAATTAACAATCTATTCTCAATGTTTTCTACCCAAAAATAACAATTTATTTTCAGCTCATTCTTCTCTCATTTTTGTGATATATTGAGTCATTCTTCTAAAATCCATGTCAGTTAATCTTCGCTTTTCTGGTTAATAAATTTATTCAGACTAGATTTATTACCACTTTACCCTTGATTCGTACCTTATAATGCAGAGTATTAAGCAAGGTGGTATTAAGTACCATTTTTTGAGTTTCATTGTGTTTCATTTATTTTAAAACAACAACAACTAAAAAAACAAAAGTCTAAGGGCAGGTAACTCCCCCCTACAAAAATGGTTTCGAGCAGATAACCTCTGGCCCCACTGTTATTACTGACTAAAGTGAATTTCAACACACTGATTATTGCTTATTGTTATAAACCCACCCTTGATGATAGTCCCCATCCACCCCTTCTTCATGAGTAACAAAAAAGTTTATATTGATATCTTCTCTTGGGTTCAATAAAATTTGAATACCAAATTCACTTGATCTGTATCAAATATTTTGGCTTTTTACAGAGGACAAACAAACGCGTCCAAATTATTAACGTAGGAAGATCATTCAATAATTCTCAGAGGTTGAGAAAATACATGCAAGAAGAAAAAGTGGGCTGTGAGTATGATCCTCACTTGGTGCCCTGTACTTGAAACCTCATGCTAAATCAAAGTTATGATTAGTTTATGAAACTTAGTCAAGTTCTACTGAAAGTATCATTTGCTGCGGGGTCGATCACTCATCAGTATCAATTGAGAGACATACATAAAAAGTAGAACCAGAATGAATTCATCTATTCTGTCTCTCTCCCTCTTAATTACGGGTAAATAGTAGGATAGACTTGTTCATTAGCCTTGGTGAGACAACCACCCTAGGAAAATTGTTTGGTTGGGTTTTATGGCATATCAACCATTGTAGGTTATTTAATGCCAAATCCTTTTTACACATATATATTAGATACATATGATTTGTTTTGGTTGGGTTTGATGGCATATCAACCATTGTAGGTTATTTAAAGCAAAATACAAATATATGATTTGCTTTGGTTTGGTTTTATTGCTTATCAACCATTTTAGGTTATTTAATGCCAAATCCTTTTTATGAATATATATCAGATATATATGATTTGTAAACACGTTTTGTTAATAACATTTTTAAACAAGCCTAAGCACATTCTTTTGCCCACAAATGGTTCCAAATATTGCTATGTATCACTAACAATTCAATTAAACATCAATTTGTTTGTTTACACACAGTTAAATGATTAAACAGTTCTATTTCTAACAATTCAATCTAGCCTAAGTCATTTGTTTGCACTGAGTTTAAATGTCGAAACAGTTTTATTTGATCCATAGATAGGACCCTATCAGGTGCTACCACTCCAGGTCAGAGTGAACCTGGGAACAATGGCAATGAAGGGATACTCTGCATTCCCCAAAGCTCCAGCATTACTGGAGCTTTAACATCAGATTATTTAACATCATATTAGGATACTTGCTGGAGTAAGGGTTCTTACCCCTCTGCTGAGATGCAGTCAGTGTATTCTACTGACCCAGCCAGCTGAGCGGGCATAAAAAATGCAAAACTCTGAATTAGCTTCACTCCCCCTAAAAATTGACCTTGTGTCACATCCTATTCATGAAGGAGGTGTTGGGTATATACAGACTTCAAAGCTCCAGAACTTGAATGTCACCACTGAATACTATCTTGTGTCATACCCAAGATGCCTTTTTAGTGATTGTTGGGTCCTTAAATTTCTGCGAATAGATCTGCAAATAGTCTCGGGTTATTTTATGCCTGTGAGGTTAGGGAATTGTGTACATTGTATATTTACATTTTTATGTAGCTCTTTCTTAAAGTTTTTTTGTACACAGTTATATGGTTTCAAGTATTCCTATCTAATACAAATAATTTACACATAGTTCTATGGTTTTAAGTATTCCTATCTAATAGAAATAATTTGCCCACAGTTGTATGGTTTCAAGTATTCCTAACTAATAGAAATAATTTACACACAGTTCTAGGGTTTTAAGTATTCCTATCTAATACAAATAATTTAAACACAGTTCTATGGTTTTAAGTATTCCTATCAAATACAAATAATTTGCACACAGTTGTATGGTTTCACGTATTCCTATCTAATAGAAATAATTTACATACAATTATATGGTTTCAAGTAACTAAAAATAATTATCTTTAGTAAACAATTAGAGCCTCAAGTAACTATTCTTAATATAAATAATTTGCAGTTATACTGCATCAAGTATTCCAATCAAACAGATAATTTTAAAGAGAACTATTTGACCGATACATTAGACCCTAACAGGTACTACCTCTTCAGGTCGAACTGGAGCCTCACCATCAGACGCAGTTTAGTGTTACATCTAGGACAAATCTTTTGGAGGAGGATGGGTTTACCACTAATCAGGGGAGACAATCAGCATATTCTAATCCCCACTGACAGGGTAGGAAATAGACTGAGAGAAAGAATAAGATTGTGAGACACGCTTAATGGGAACTTATTGCCACCCAAGCTTATTCATTCTAAACCGAACAAAAGCCAGTGAAATCCATAACAAAAGGTGTGGAGAGAAATGACTGAATCTTTTTACTGGACAGAGTCTGAAATAGATACTAATATCAGATTAATTCAACTAATTAATTCAATCGAGGTTAAAATGTCAATACATCTATTGTTTACAAGAAAAATCACAGGAAGAAAAATACTAGAATTTTCAGGAGACTGGAAGCGCAAGAAATAATTACAGCTCCATGGAAACAGTTTATAGACTTGCAGACTTTATTAGTCTCCCAAATTTGATTGTATTATGACATGCTAAGACAAAGTGAGGAAACCTGTGGCCTTAAGGTGAAATGCAGACTTCTAATCTATCAAGTGTGGCCTTCAATGCTTTGTCAATCAACCCATTAAAATTGTACACTATTACCCTAAAATAATCTCAAAAATTCTTTCAAAGGTTAGTAAAGTTTTTGATCTTATTTACATTTGAATAAGTTATTAATATCTTCACTACATTTTGTTATAAACATTGAAACTTTATGAGGTTCAACCTTGTGAGTTAGCAATAAATTGTGGCCTTTAAATATGTGTAAGTTTCCTATCTATCTATGTTTCTAATTATCTATCTATCTATCTATCTATATAATTTTTTTAAGTAGTGATTGTGTTGATACTGCAGTATGGATGCACTATGTGGACACTAACTAAACATATGGAGAAAAAGCTTGATGGCAACTACACAAGAATGCTGCCAGCAATATTGAAAAAGTCCTAGAGGCAGCACCCCACAAAGCAGCAGCTGTACGGCCACCTACCACCCATCATGAAAACTATCCAAGTTAGACAAACCAGACATGAGGGACACTACTGGAGAAGTAGGCACAAACTCATAAGCGTCATACTGCTGTGGACCCCATCACATGGACGACCAAAGGTAGGACGACCAGCTAGAATCCGTATACAACAGTTCTGTGCCGATACAGGATGTAGCCTTGAAGACCTACTGGAAGTGATAAATAATAGAAAAGGGTGGCGGGAGAGGGTCAGGGAGATCTGTGCTGATGGCACAACATCATCATCATCATGATAATATATATATTTATATAAGTAAAGTAATTAAAGTTGGCGACCATAGTTGAGGGCAACCAGAAGGCTCCCTTTTCAATAGCTACTACATACAGGTGTAGGAGAGGGCGCTACTCCTTTCCCTGGATTGCTCCACTTATCCTTGATATGTACCTTATATTGCTGAGTTTTAAACAAGGAGGTATCAAGTACCATTTTTAAAGTCTTTGGTATGACATGACCAGGGATTGAACCCAGGTCTCCCGGACCATTGGTGAACACTCTACTCACAAGGCCAATGAGATGGTTTCAAAGAAAAACCTAACAGATCATCATTTGGCTTTTATAAATTTATCTCAGCCGGTCACTCAATTTAAAAAACCAACCTCTTCAAATAGCCATCACATCATAGTGTGAAAAAATTTAAAAAATATTCTTTCAATGGATTCTTACTCGTTTATATATATATATATATATATATATATATAATGTGTGTATATATATATATATATATATATATATATATAATGCATATATGTATATAATAAATATATATATATATATATATATAGTGTATGTATGTATATAATACGTATATATATATAAACGAAGGCTCCCTTTTCGATAGCTACTACAACAAGGTGTAGAGGAGGGTACTACTCCAATCCCTGGATTGCTCCACTTTACCCTTGATCTGTACCTAATAATGCTGAGTGTTAAGCAAGGTAGCATCAAGTACCATTTATATATATATATATATATATATATATATATATATATATATATACCTTGTTTTTTCATGTTTTATTAGCCTAATTTTACTCTGTGCCCTGCTGGAATGTCAAAATCCAGCAGGTTCTCTTATTATTATCATTATATCATTCCTTGTGAGTTTTTCACACCACCATCAACTGGGGGTCTCTCACTGGAGTCCAAGTGACAGCAAGAATTCTCTGGTCTCAACACTCTGATCTTTCTTCTGATTTCCAATTCCTCCAGTTATATTTTCAAGCCTTTTGGAACTACAAACTATATTCGGTATCACCATCATCTTCATGTTCTACAGTTTTTTCAGCCCTCTAACAAGGTCCAAATACTTGTCAATCTTTTTGCTTTCATTTTCATTCTGTGGTCTGCTGGATCAGTGAAATCTACCAGATAAGATCTTTTTTTTTTAATTAACGCTAAGTTATGTCTTCAGGCTGGGATTTGGTGATCCACTAGTATCTCAAAATCCCAGGGAATTTCAGAGGTCTGGTTTGTGCATGAGCTATTTAGTAATATAGTCAAATTTTAATCTTTTGCACAATTCCCTGTGAAGCACCTTTCCCACCCAGTCATGCCATGTCTTGTACTCCTTTTGTGCCAGTTAACTGCATTCACTTATTATGCAATTCACCATTTCATCTCTGTCTCCACATAATTTCTTGCACAATTCCTAGTGCATCACCATTCCCACCCTGTCATGCCTTGTCTTGTACTCAGTTTAGCATAAGCACGCAGTTTAAATGTAAGTGCAGTTTAATTGTGAAAAACATTTCTATTTCAGCTAATTCAGTTTAGTATAAGTACAGATTTTGTTTACACACAATTAAATATCAAAACAATTCTATGTTAAACAATTCAGTTTAGTGTAAATACAGTTTCAATGTCAGAAAACAGTTCTATTTCAAATAATTCAGTTTAGCATAAGCATGCAGTTTAAATGTAAGTACAGTTTAATTGTCAAAAACATTTCTATTTCAAGCTATTTAGTTTAGTCAAACAATTCAGTTTAGCATAAATATGCCGTTAGTTCTATTTAATCCATAGATAGGGCCCTATCAGATGCTACCATTCCAGGCCAGAGTGGACCTGGGAGCAATGGCAATAAAGGGGTACTTCGCATTCTCCAAAGCTCTAGCATTACTGGAACCTCACCATGAGATTGTTTAGTGTCATATCCAGGACACTCGTTGGGGAGGGTTCTTACCCTTCTACAGAGAAGCAATTGGTGTATTCTACAGCCCCAGCCGACTGGGCCTTTATACAGATAAGGAATTGTGGGAACAAAGATTTAAATACTCTGTGTTCTATAATGAGTCACAATCACTAGTGTCAAAATTTTACTAATGATAATATTTAATATTTTTGAATAAAAACAGTTTTTGCCTATATATATATATATATATATGAAGAAATGTTGAAAAACAAAATAATCTAAAATTTAATGAATTTATTATGAAAGTTGACATTGAACGTTTCGGTCGTAATAACATTCTTCAGGACTTTAAATTCGTAAAAAATATTGATAAAATAACCGTGGATGTTTGAGGAAATAACAGTAGAAAATTATGCCTGACAACATTTTTCATGAATTTAAAGTACTGAAGAAGGTAAGTACAACTGAAACGTTCAATGTCGACTTTCATAATAAATTCATTAATTTTTGGATTATTTCATTTTTGCAACATTTCTTCAAAGTGTCAGATTCATTTTCTTATTTACTTCCGCACACACACACACACACACACACACACACACATATATATATATATATATATATATATATTCACTTCCATATATATCATCATCGTCATGTCGTGCCGCTAGCACGGATATCCCTGACCCTCTCTCGCCACTTCTCCCAATCTTTCATCGCCTCTGGCAGATCTTCTGGGTTACATCCCGTGTCCCCACATAGCTGCTGTATGTAAGTTCGGGCTGGTCGTCCTGCTTTTGCTTGGCCATATGTGGGGGTCCATAGGAGTATGTCACTTACGAGCTCGTCCTTGCTTCTCCAGCAGTGTCCGGCGTGTCTGGCTCATCTAACCTGTATAGTTTTCATGATGGGAGGCAAGTGGCCATACAGTTGGCGTCTCGTGGGGTGTTGTCGCCAGGACTTGTTCAATATTGCTCTCAATGGAAGTGAATAATGGAAAGGAATCAAACAGTATGGAGAAAATAGAAAAAATATAATCCAAAAGTGATAAATTTATTAAGAAGGAGAGTCTATGTTAAAACGTTTCGGTTTTAGTAAACCTTCATCAGGACTGTATATATATATATCTTTCTTTTTGCCTGTTATTGTATTTAATTGAAACATCCATCCTTGTTTAATCAACACTTATTTCATCATCTTAAAGTCCAGATGAATGTCCATTAAAACCGAAAAATTTTAACATTGACTCTCCTTCGTAATAAATTTATCACTTTTGGATTACTTTGTTTTTCTGTTTTCTCCATATATATATATATAATGGGACTGGCATCAAAAACAATTTATCTCAAATCCAAACAACAAACTACATTGTTTCCCCTTCAAAGAAATGCTCCACAAGTCTAATGCACTTTCCCATCCTTTTCTGTTACGTTTCTATGCACTGCCAGAAGGATTCTCCTTGGATGCATCTCAGCTTTGACATTACTGTCCTCTTGATGGCTTCCATGCCAACAAAACAGGTTCACTTTATGATACCCTTGTACTTGGAAAGGAAAATCAGGTTAATGCGAAGGTTGCTCCAATACGGCAATGTTCCTCTCAGCCAGTAATTGCTGGATTCTCACGGCATTGTGAGCAGGCACATTGTCTTGGTGAAGCACCCATGATTTATCCTGCCAAAACTCACGTCTTCTGGCACTCTGACTGAAGTATACATCACAAGATCTCCTTGTAGACTTGCTAATTGATTATCTGGCCGTGCGGCATGAATACACTGTGGATACTACCCCTCACTCTGAAGAATTTAATCAGCCTGATCTTGACTTTTGACTATGATTGTCTGGCGTTCTTTGGCTACAGCATCATTGGAGACTTCCACTGACTTCTCTGGTGCTTGGTTTCAGGGTCGTACTTAAAAATCAATCTCTTATCACTAGTGGTGATTTGACAAAGTAAGTCTAGTTCAGTTTAAAGATGCTTGATGATGTCCTGACACCCCACTAGGCGGCACTCTTTCTGATCATCATTCAGTCATGTTGGCACCATTTTTGCTCAGACTTTCCTCATGCCCAAATCTTCAGTGATAATCTTCCAAACCCTTTTTCATATCCGGCTGACTGACAATCATTCAAACAATCAACCAATGATTGTCACATCTCTTGCTTTACCCACTTGACATTGATTGCAGTCTTGCTGGTTGAAGGCCTCCCTCTCCTGGAATCATCTTTCATCTCTTCTCAACCTTCTTTGAAACTATTGTGTCACTCAAAAACATGTATGCATGACAAGGTGCTATCTCCATATACTTCTGGAAGCAGTTCAAGAGGTTGTGACTGAGTTTTTTTTCCCAAACCAGATTAAAAATTTCAGACATAGCTGAATGACATGAAAAAGGGAGGTTTAAACAAAAGTATGTAAATAAAAATGCAAAGATCACAGTTATATACTCCCAAGATATCATGTTAGATGATAAGACAATCCACTTATCCCTCTTTTGCCTATAGCTCACAGAGCACACTAAGTCCCATTACTTTTCAGACAGACCTTGTATATATATATATATATATATATATATATATATATATATGTGTGTGTGTATATATAAACTCTCAAACACACACACACACACACACACACACACACACACACACACACACACACACCAGCAGAAAGTGTCTTTATGACTCATGCTATATAAGTTAATCTTAAAAAGCATTTATAGTGAATTTCATGTTCACTGAGTGCTCCTCTATCCTTTTGCCTGTCTTGTTCCACAATGATTAGTTATAACTTACTTGAGTGACATTTATAAATTATTTCTGTTGTTTGGTTTATCGGTTGATTGGTTGGTTGGTTGGTTGACAAGATGGTTGGCTGGTTGGTTGGTTGGTTTTCCTGCATGTCAACTCTTGTTGGGTTATTTTATGCTAAAGTAACAAAGATGTATCTTCACAATCATTTTAAACAGCTATACATTTCAAACTTAGTTGCAATATAAATTTTTTAAGAGCTAATGTATTAATAAAGTTCATAATCATTTTAAACAGCTAAACTCTTCATTTGTCTGGGTATACAGATACTACACTTTGATCCTTGTAAAGAAAGAAAAAAATCTTTGTTTACACTTACAATAGTTTTGTCTTCAGTTATTTCAGTATTCACCAATAGCCTGGGAGACCTGGTTTTAATCCCAGGTCGCGTCATACCAAAGACTTTAAAAATGGTACTTGATACCTCCTTGCTTAACACTCAGTAATATAAGGTACGTATCAAGAAAAAAGTGGAGCAATCCAGGGAGAGGAGTAGCACCCTCCCCTACACTTTGGTGTAGTAGCTATTGAAAAAGGAGCCTTCTGGTCACCCTCGACTATGGTTGCCAACTTTACTTTATTTTGTCTACAGCTTGCACATTTTTAATATGGCATTGTTGAGGTTTTGATAATGCTAAAGATCGAAGGTTGTTTTTGTATATTTGTTGTATTTGGGTATCATAAGTAAAGTAAGTAAAGTTGTCTCCCTTTAGTCGAGGGTGACCCGAAGGCTCCCTTTTCGATAGCTACTACACCAAGGTGTAGGAGAAGGCGCTACTCCTTTCC